>MWRL01013017.1:0-10476 GCA_002157085.1 Melampsora occidentalis | reverse complement strand
GATCAGCACAATCCTCGTGTATTGTCTCATCGTCACTGCAAGTTGATTGTATGATTGGAGACAGAGACCATAAAGCTTGCTGTCCCAATACAGTGCGTTCGCGATTCTTTTTCAACTATTGAAAAGTGAATTTAGCGTGGCAAGGGACTTCAATTAGTGAGAGCAAGATAGCTTACATATCTGAGCCGAGCACATCTGCGGGCATTAGAGGCAGCACGCTTCTTTCTGTCTTCAGCCCAGGCCTCCTGTTGATACCTGCAAGCATGGTTGATTGGGAATATTAACATTACAAAAAGGTGAGCAGTATGACATTGTTACGATGAGAGGGCGCACTGTTTCATGAGAGATCGGATCCGCGTGTTCATCGATCTTTTGAGGTTGTCCATGTTGTCAGGATCAATGGATACTCCGCTATACTCACCGCACTCGACCAGTTTGACGAAAATCCGAAAGGCGAGAGCCCAAAGCCACTTGTTCTCCGACGAGGTCGCGGGTTTGTCAAAGTCGGGCCGGAAACTGGAGACTCCGGCTGCTTGCATCATGCTGCACATAACAGTCAGCTGTTGAGGGGTCGCTTCTACATGTCCGGGGCCGTGAGGATATGGAAAATGTGGATTGTCCGTGGCTGGCGTAGCTTGAGAGGTGTTCGGCTCTGGGTTAAGAAGGTTCAAATCGATTTCAAGATCCCAAGCCTCCTTTTCAGCTTCGGTTGCTGGGTCCGGTAACCTTTGATCTTCTGGCCTTCGACCTAGGAGTGTGTCAATGTGCATTCGCATCCAGGACTGTGGAGCAAACTTATAAGCGCTTGATCATTTGCTCCAAAGAAGATAAGATAACTCACGGCAGACCGGCCACCTTTCGGGTTCTTAGAAGGTGAAGGAGTTGGCTTGATGTCGATGAAGGTGCTCACTGTATGTGAAAGTACCTTCAAATCTTTGACGGTTTTATCGAGTATCTTGTTGGTTTCGACCAAGGAATGTTTGAGTCGAACTGGGGTGGGGACCAGAAGCATCAGTGTCTGAATACTAGGGTCTGAAGATGATACACAACCGGCTTACAAACTGTGAGTCTCAGTTGGTCTGGTTCGTTTGCCCCTTCCTGAAAGGAGTCTTGATGGCTCTCACCACCTGGATTGCCATCACCGTCCTCATTGCCATCATGGTCTTGATGTTGACCACCAACGTTATCGAAATCGTGTGAAGATCGGACAGGACTTGTTGGATGACTCTGGGGGTCTGGTCGTCTGGAGCGTCTGGATGAAGATCTTGCGGTTCTGGGATTTTTGACAGAATCCAGTGAATCATCTGGGCTCTCAGAACCTTCAGATGAGCTGCTGGATTTGCTGGCAATCTCGTTTTCGGGAGACCACTCGGGGTCGGACTGAGATGCATGCGGTTTTTTGGGGGCACTGACATCAGGTGGGTGAAGGATTGTTGGACGTGGTCGAGGGTAAAAGGATCGGGAATGCTCGAGACTGGGGAGAATAGGTGTCGTTTGGTTTGGCTGTATAGGGGTGTGATCTTTACCCTTTGATGCGCTTTTACTCCGCAAAGTCTTCGAAGCCCGTTTTTTCAATGGAGGAGCTGGTACGGCATGATTAGTTTCTGATTGCAGACTGACAATGAGGATCAACTTACGTGGTTTGGTTGATTTACTCACTAGGCCTTGTTGACGAGATGGACCAGGTTCCGAAGGGAAAACTGTACCAAGATCATTAGTGAGTTTTTTCGGAATACTGTATGAAGTAAATGACTGTTCCCTACTCACAAGGTTCGGCTGGAGGTGTTGGTTGTTGTATCACGTTAGATTGGCCTGCGTTCAAGATAAGAGCTTCAAGAGAAATCATGTGGATAATCTTTGAGTCAATTAGGTGCTTCAATGTGGCAGAACTGACAGCGTCTGAATGATACGTACATTGCAATGACACATCTTGACCTGCGAGCTCCGAAGAAAAAGAAGGGGTCAGGGAAGTAGCTCTGCCTTTGCCCTTTGAGCGTCTCTGGTCGATCGTAGGTTCTCCAGGATGAAGTGGCTCGGGTAAAGGAGTAGCTGACCGACCAAGCATCAGTCACTTCGCTTTGATTGACACCAACACATACTCAAAGAGAATACAAACCTTGGGCAATGGTTGAGACTATGGCCGGTTGTGCAGGTTGTGCATTTTGGGTGACCGTGAATGAAAATGTACGATCCGTGGGTAAGATAACTGTTATTATGAGAGATTGAACAAATTCCAGAAGTTAGTTTTTTGGTCGCTTGTGGATCCAAATTGAAAGACGTACTAAGGTCCCTATAATCCTTGCATAACTGCACCAGCTCTTCCTTCGGCAAATTAGTTCCATCTAAGCCAACTCCTTCAACCATCTTGATGAGATCAGGTGTTTCGAAGAAATTAAAGTTGGTCTCTATTTCACCACTTCGATAACACCCAAGTTGAGTCTGAACAGGTTGGATGGGATTCGTGGTGATGTTTGGTCTTGATTTAGGCTCCTGAGCTGACGGGATTCTTTTGGGTACGGCACCTTCGGATAGACGGGGTCGCTTGGGCTTTACATACTGATCAAGAAGCTCGAGTAATCTATTACGAGATGTTTTAGGTCCAACAGTGACCCCTACCGCGGTAAGTTTTTCGGGTATACTTTCTTTGATGGAAGCTTTGAAGGTGATCAATGAGAACGGTAATTAGTTTTCCGGCTATAAAATGATGGACACAACACAGGAAATTCTCAAAAAGAAGAAGGGAATCTCACCATCCTCCGCGTCCGTGGTTGTAATTTTGCTTGCTCTCCTTTTCTTGGGGCCGGCAACTGTGGGCTCGATGGTTTGTGATGTTGAGTTCGTGCGTCCGCGATGGCTTCGAAGGGTTCGACCACTCAGGTTTGCAGAACTCGAAGACATCACGTGGGGATCAAGAGATTAATTAGTTAAGGTATACAGATTATGCTTATGTCGAAATTGTATCTATTTTTTTGATATGCCTGTCTGGCCCGGTTGAGAGAAGTGAAGTGACATCAAGATAGAAAAGAATCAAGATAAAGAAAGTGAAACGCACAACTGAAGATGATACAACTGTGAACACATATTTGTATCTGATCATCGGTTCCATGGACTTTCCACATACATTGCTTTTAGATACTCCCTGATACTCCTTTCTTGTGATATTTCATAGTCACCTTCTCTTAGTCGCATAACTACTAGTACCACCTTGATTACATTGTTATCTCTGACTCTTTGTGGTGACTTGATCGACCCATCACACCGAATTCCAACTTCTGGCAACCTGGATGGACCTTCATCATCAATTTCTTCCGACTCTCAGTGTCATGGCTACTGCCCCGGCTATTCTAAGTAAGTGTTGCATGCTACTCGTATTCTTTGACTTGATTAATACACCACACTGAATACTAGCTACCTATTCCTCCTATCCTTTTGTTCAAGTAATCCCAAAAGCTGGCCCACACATTCCGTAGGTTGACATGTACACTACCACGTTTTTGTACGTTGCAACGTCAACTATACACAAAGAAAATGCACTCAAACAACACGGATTGTCAATACTAACAAAGAAAGTTATTGAGGCTGACCTGTCTATTTGTTTGGAAACAAGCACTTGTGGGGCACATGTCGTACATTGGCCCTCATTCACCGCATACCTCGGCATGATAACGGCTTCGGATCGTTGACTAGTGGACGTGTTGGCCGTGTCTTCGCCCGCTTATCTCCAAGTTATAGGTGGGTCAACCCAATTACCTACCAGCGGCCCCTTGTACCACGACGAAGGGCCCTTCACATTTCCAATTCGACCTTATTCGGCTTTATTTGGTGGCTGATGTACGTACACAAGGTCCAGTCTTAGATATATATAACTCAGATTCAAGTCCAATGACCTCTTCATTGCATCTCACTCACCCACTCGAACGAGTCAGAGACTTGCTCAGGTAACTTCGTAGTGTGTGTTTAGTTTTCTGCACTTCTTTCTGCACTACGGTTTACACACTGCTCAGGTGTGTATTCTGCGTCTTCATTCTTCATTCTATCTTCTACATCTCAATTTTTGACGTTTTATGTCTTTCCTGTTCTCCAATCATCTTTTGTTATTTTTGATAGATACACCCCTTTTCTTACAGCGCGAGTGTCAAACTAATCGCTTTCGACACCACTTTCAAGTTAAGTGCCCTTATATCGTCTTTGATAACCAGAGTTATGTATGTCGTATCCTTTCAGACCAATTCATGACCTATGCATGGTTTCTGAAAAGCTCACCTCTCGGCAAATTCCCCCCTCACTCACTTCGACCACTTTCTATTAAAATTCATCCACCCATCATACCCTTCAGCAATCCCCGCCACAGAAACACACGTGGGTCCCGCGAAAATCACTACAGGTCAACTCGGTGGTTTACTTTGCATCGTAAGTCTCGGATTGGCTGTTTGATTCATCAACCTTTCAATTTCTACCTGTGTCCCTCACGACTGAATTATACCATCTGAGGTATAGGCCACCTTCCCTCACCTGACAAAGTCAAGAATACAACTTCTTCGTCAGGAAGATAAATCAATCAAGGCATGTCTTCCTCTCACCTTACCGCGCGACATGTATAAATTTAACAGACTTTTCTAACTTTGATTTTGTTGAACTGCAGAAAATGACAAACAGCAAGAAGAAAGCGACATCCCCCAAAACTATATCACAGATGATTGACGATGCGCAGAGATCCAGCTTTGCTCAAAGCAAGTCTTCACCGGAAACAAAGATACCCCTGGGCAACCCACCACATCCGTCCCGCCCTTCGAAATCTCAAGAGGACAACCTGGCATTGCATCCGTTATGGAACCTTGTACAGACTTTAAACCCCAAACTTCGTTTTTTTTTGACCCACGAATACGAGATTAAGAAGGCTAGCATCAAGAAAGATCAAATTTACCGTATCCTTCTACACTTCGACCCCAACACTTCACACCGAGGCTCCAATCTTAAACAATCCTTACTAGATGCGTTTGAAAGTGAACTTCTCCCACACCTTCGTCCATTTGTCTCCCCTCCTCCACCTCCTGCTATGGACACCGATCAAGACTTCGATCCCTTGAACACGACTCAACGCGTCTTAAAGGAGGCCATCCACAGCAAATCTCCCGGCCTCAACATTCCTTCAAGTGTCAATACCCACGGTTTACAACTCCTTTACAAAGAACATATCGACGGCGATTTGTCTGTGCCGGAAGATAAAAAGTTTTCTCGCCAACCACGTGTGGTTACTAATATTGCTGCCCTCAAGTCCCTAACTATGGAGCAAATGCGTTTTGCTTTGCAATGCCACGCTCCGCATGTCTTCATTCATTTGGCTCCATTTAAGCGTCCTGTTTGTGTTGATCTGTATGCCAAATTTCTTCTTGAAATGACAGTAGAACCTGGTCGGCTTATCGAAGGGTATCACTACTCTATCATACCCAAATGATTTTTATTTACAAATTATTATGTTATTGTGAATCAGTATGATAAGTATTAAGTATTTTTGAATACGAAGAGTGTATCGTTTTCTTTTTATCTTTTTATCATCTTTTTTATCTTTTTATCTTATTCTCATTGATTTGGAAATGAGTAACACCTGCTGCTCAGATTCACAGTTGTATGCTTAGAATAAATTCAACAGAAAGTAGCACCTTGTCAACTTATCCAAGGGTATCACTACTCTATCATAACTAAATGACCCTTATTTACAAATCATTGTATTAGTATGATCAATATCGAGTGATATCTGAATACAAAGATTGTATCGTTTTCTTTTTATCTTTTTATCTTTTCCCCTTTTTCTCATTGATTTGAAAGTGAATAACCTCAAGCTACTCAGATTCAAAGTTGTATGCTTACAAGAAATTCAACCTTTTGTCTCATTTGTTCACCTCTAAAACTTGACCACCGAAATTATAAAGTTATCTCTCGGAATTTGAGAGCAAAAATTCCAAAAGATCAAACTTTTGACAAAGAAAATTTGAGTTTAATTAAGCGACTATTCACTACCAATTTCTTTCGATACATTGGAATGACTACAGGCGACCAGATTCTAATTACCTCAATAATAGTCTATACAGACATAGATACACAAACAAAGTACGTGTCCCCATGAGCTCACAAGTTATCATCATAGAAAATCAATCTCCACTCCACTCATGCAAGTGATTAACAAGTGCGCCACTTGAATGAATGAGGTGAATCAGTGGGTGAATCAGTGGGCCATTGCTAGAAGTGCTCACGGATGATAAACATGTGGAACAGAGAGATGCATGCAGTTATGTTCATGAGTCTGAACCCTGTTCGGACAAATATTTATCCAATTTGATTGATTCTGGTTCATGAAAAGCAAAGCAAAATTGAGACTTTACATAGACATATATAAAGTCCCAATTGGCTATCCTGATTCGCACCTCTAATCAATTCATACTATCATAACTGCACACTCTTAAATCATTATTGCGTTGGTCCGTTCTTTCTTTCTCCTTCTTCTTGTCTTTATATCGCTCATTAAACTTCTTTGACAGTAGTCATAATGTTCCCACCCTTCCCGGCCACCCTCGTCGAAGACAACCATGAAGGCCTCCTTCCTGGGTTGGTACCATTAGCTATCCATAATCAACAACCAAGAGGAACCTTACCGCAAGATCATACGCCGGATCGTGTCAGGAAATTCAACGAATGGATCGAAAGATGTTTATGTCATGGTTTCTACTGTTCAGCCTATGACGAACGTCGCTCTCTTCACATCGAGGAATACAAATGCTTCACCATTTCAGAGCTTGACCAATTACGCAATGTAATCATCACAAAGGAAGACGATATGAAAAACGTCTATATAGAACTTAGCGAGGCTCAAAACCTGATTCAATACGCACGTATGCTGTTACACTTGGTGGATCCCGAGGTTATCTGTCACCACAGGCTGATCAAGAGACAGCTCAGGTCCTCACGCGCCCGATACAAAGACTTGAAGTTCGTAATGAAGTGTTACAACAAGCATATTGGTCGCCTTTGGGCAATTTTTTCTGAGGAGACGTTAGTAAATCTCATGATCTTGCTGTTACCTAACGACTTCATTCCAAAATCACTGACTTGAGTGCCTTGTTTTTCTACACTTCACCCTCTCCTACATACCTAGCAAGCGTATTTGTGACTTTGAAGATGAGGCAGATAGAGAATCTAATATTTGATGGTGGTGACGACTGTGATGAGACTACAGTGAAGAGGATCATTACCTTTTTAAGCAGATGTGATACATATTCTGCGTGTCAAATGTTTGAATTCTACAATTAGCCCTAGATATATAACCCAATTTTGCGCAAAGTTTGATTTTTCCATGAGGTTTGATGAAAACAGAGTCTTCAGTATCTCAACTACTGAAAGGATGGACGGATTTTATCATTTGAAACATCTGAACCAAGACCGTATGGTTCTTTGAAATTAATGCTCCATGAGAGGTCAACAATATTTATATATTGAGCTTCTGAATTGAAAAAGCACTGCCAAATCAATAAGTATAAAGACATAAGAATGGTCTTTAAGAGATGTACAACTGCGAGAATTTTGAAACATCATCATTTGAAACATGACTGAAGTGGTATATCAATGGTCATTGATTTGAGTTGAACTCGACCTCACAAAGCTGCCTAATAATAAGCTTCTTTGTATCTACGTAGGTAGATAAACATCATGGGGTAAATAGTTACTACAGGATATCATTCATGCATACAAAATGGCCCACCAGTGAGCATAAACATCAAAGACACAGTACAATGATGTTTTCTTACAATAACCTGAGCGAAGATATCTTGGATATTTTGCATGATACAATCAATCATGACCTGAGATTTCATCATACTGAATTGACCCTTCATCATCATCCTCACCATTTTGAGTTCGCAATAGCTGTGAAATACATAGCTCATGAGTTGCTATGTCATCTCTGGCTTTATCATACCAGTTATGGACTTCGTCCAGCTTCCTTTGCAAGGTCAAGACTGTATTCTTCAGGTCGTTGATACAGTTAGCCTGCTCATCGAGACGTTTGGTGATCAAGCCAATCTGGTGATCTGCAATAGTAAGAGGGCGATTTGGGTCATTGGAATGTTGTTTCACCATACTAGATAAACATAACATACCTTTTTCATATCTTTCTTGTTCGTAGTGAGCCATATTAGTGACTGACCGTTGCTCAACACATTCCATTCTATTGGAGATGTCAGAAACTGTTCCTTCAAGTGCGCGAACTGCCCCAAATCATGTATCAGTATGTGTCATGCTTGTCATTAGTGTCTAAGACTTACTTTTGTCTGCTCGAGCTCTCTCCTCATGGAACACATCTATACCTGACTTGATCTTCGTGGGTAACTCAAGTGAAGGCACATCAATTGCTGATACAAGAAAGGATGTACATCAGTGGTCGCTTCAGATAAAGGAAACTTCATGGAGTGATGACAGACCTAGATTTCCAACAGAGAGTATATCACCGTCTGAGAGATCGATGAGATCCTGCATTGGCGGGATCTCAGGTCTTGGCTTGTCGGGTTCAGCCAGTGGCGAGCGAACACCACATTGAGTGGCGGTGCTCATCAGCGGGGTTTCATAATGCTTCAATGCATTGATATCGTTCTGATTTTCATCTTCCATGACGTCAACTGGTTTTGAGACTCCTCGTTTTGGCGCTGGCAAAGGTTTAGACAACGGACTAAAAGTGACCTTTTTCGACTAGGATAGTCATAGATATGTGAGTCGTAAGTTATACAATCAGGTGGTAAACAGGCTAACCTTCTTGTCCTTCAAGCCTTTCTTTGAGCTGGCCATTTGGCGAGCTAATTCCTTAGTACCTGATGATGACCATAGACATTTGTCATAATTTTTCTATCAAAAACCTGTGAATCAAGATATGCTTTCTATATAGATTGAGATACCCACTGAGATTAGAGCGCTTTGATGGACGCATGCTGGAAGTAGGGGAAGCCGCTCGCTTGACTGGGGTGTCCGAAGTGATTTCTGACTTGGGGTCAGGAAGAGACGGTGTCGGCGTGGTTTTCTGAGGCGGCAAAGGAGGAGGATGCTGTATATTTGGACCTACGGTAGTACAGACAAGAGGTTAGAGCCTGGTGTGTGGAATCAGGTGCAAAACTTTGCTTACCAGTTGCACCACTTCGAGATGAGCCGAATAAGATATCCTCGCGTAGAAACATCGCAGGCTTATCACTTTGTGGATCTGGGAAAACTTTTCAACACATAGCATACATATCCATTAACTCGACGCACTAGGTTATGGGAAAGAAATTCAAAGGGAGATAGGACTCACACTCAGGCTGTTTTTCTCGTACTTTGACTGCAACCTCGTTCTTGTTGATACGAGATGAAACTGGTGATTTAGGATGGTTTATACGGAGCCAATCAAGCATTACCTGCTTTGTCACTCCCGCAGCGCCAGGATCTAGCATTATGCAACCGAAAGTTTGACCTAATATAAGGAAGTGAACTAGATAACTCGTTTTTTTGATAGCCGTGTTAAGTCAGGTACAAACAGACAAGACAAAGACGGAAAAGAGGTCAGATAACAATCACTCGTGAGAGAAGCAGAATGCTTATGGGGGAATGAACCAAAAGAAATTGTGAGTTCAAAATCTAAATAATGAAGTTGATACGAGTAATTGGGGGGAGAAAGAAGAGTTGAGAAACATACCTGATTTATAGACACCAGTGAAAGCCGAACGTACGAATTGTACCGTCTAAATCGACTTGAAACGAGATGCAAACACAATAAAATGAGGTGGCAACCATTTGTGGTTGACTTCAAGATGCGAGTCGCACGAGATGATTCATCATTGAAATTTTCGTAGTTGTTATGGGTGACTCGATGGAAACGAGAGGTGTTGACTTGTATGTGTGATTGTTCTTCGTTGAGGATCTTGACAATTAATTTCGAGAGGAGGAAGCTGAGGTAGTTTTCTTGTGGTATGTATAAGTTGGAAATCAATCAGTGCTTACAATTTTCGTTTCCCTGCAGAGGTTTACACATACATAGCAACATATACTTGCATTTGTCACTTTTGTTGTCAACCAAAGATTTGAACTATGTAATGATAATCGCGCCTTGATTTTACAACATACAGACCATGCTTTGATCAAGGTGACAAATTGCTGAATGAGTTTGTGAGCTTGAAGAAGTGCCTCAACAAGTTTGTAAGTAGGAGTAGGGAGGGGTAGAAAAGTTTAATGAAATAATGGAGGCTAGAAACACGGGTGGTTCTTACCAAGAAGACAAGGTCTCGATACACCACAGGATTTATGTATCCATGTTTCTACCACAGCTAGCTGATATCAGGTGATGTGTAATCTTTAACACTGATGACCCATTCCAGTGGCAGCACACCCCAAACAATATAAAGATTATATACACTTTTCTATACCCAACCAGTTTCATCAGAGAAGAAAAGTGTACTTTTCTAC
>MWRL01013016.1:0-12518 GCA_002157085.1 Melampsora occidentalis | reverse complement strand
GGGCAACTACGATGGCGTCTGTGTGGCGGAATCCTCTGTTGGTCAAAGTAGGTCAAGTTTTTGCCCAACCCCTAATGTCGTGGATCAAAGAAAAGTGGCGCAAGAACAAAGTAGTATCAGCTCTCTTCCTACAGTTGATCCAGTCTAATCTCAACCACGACTGCTCCGCAAAATCGAAATTTGGTTACAGAAAATTATACACACAAGACCTACTGATAAACGTCATGTGATAAGTCATTTTTGGGCTTATTACATGAGGTTAGTGTGAAAAATGACCCTGAGAAGTCTTTTGGGTCGGCCAAAAAAATGAAAAAAAAAAATTGAACCCTTGATATTTGGGTCTAGGTACCTAAGGTACCTAGTATTAAGTACTTAAGTACTTAACTTAAACACCTAGGTACTTAACCCAAGTACTTAACTACTCAGCTACATACTTAAGTAGATAATTAAGTACTTTGCCCTCATAAGCACCTCTCATTGCTACTTGTGAGGTGCATAACAACATAAAATCTATTGTTCTTTGCATGTATATAGAGTCGAACAATAGATGGACAAAATGAAAACAAGTACAAAATGAAATGAAAAGGGATTTGAGGTTTACACATCAATTAGCCCATTGTTATGTGGTATGCATCGATGTGAGCTATATTCCTCGACCATGATTTCAGCTTGCATCCCGGTGAATCCTTGTCTTAATTATTCAACATAAACAAATGTTAAAAAATGATAATGAAGTTAACTGAGAAAAAAGGGAGCTCACCAATATGCATCCATGTGGCAATTGACTTTTCAAAAATGCTTTTGAATTGTTGATACCAGACCGCGCTTGAAAATCTGCTCAAAGAGAGCCTGACACTCCTTGAAGGTTTTGCATTGGAAACTATTTACTCGGTAATCTAGAGATTAAAACATTTTCAGTCAAACATCAAGGTCAGGATGTAAAATGATAAAAAACTCACGGTGCTTGATAAACAACCAATAGAGCTTTATTGGGTTGAGTTTGCAGTGAAACTTTGGGAGGAAAAGGCAAATGTGCCCAGCTGCCTCAATCAACATCTGAAGCAACGGCTTCTCATTGGCAAAGTCTGACTGCAGGCTCAGGATCTTTGCAGCCCAGCACATTGGATCATCAGACTCTTCAGTGTTGAGATCAGCTGGGTCGTCACCATGTTCATATGCCACCTGAGCCTCCTTATTGCTTTGTAATCGCCCTGCTCGAGCAGTCAGATCACGTTTGGTGTTGGATAACCTGCATAATGCACAGCAGAAGACTGTCTTCTTTCCTTCTTACTTGCATTTTTCTTCATGAATACTCCATAAGCCAGTCAGTAAGGACGCATCAAACACCTTTTGATTTTTCAGCGAGTTTGGTATCTGAATGGTCAGTTGGGTATACCATTGACTGTGGCTGGCCTCAAAGTTCAACAAGAATCCAAGGGTTGTCAAATGGGATGGTGGTATTTTGTAGTGTCTTCGGATTTTTGCCACCAGGCGTGAGGTTCATATTTGCAACACGTAGAGCAGAGGATCCATAGGATTCTTGTGCAGAGGAGCAGTCAAAGACAAAAACTCCCTGCGCGTCAGGAAACAGATACTCAAAGATAGGGATTGCACGTGTCCGAACTTGTTCAATAAGCTGCGCGCAGTCCCACCAAGGATCTCCTTTGGACCCAGGGTAAGTAACAACCACAGCATCATTTAACAAAGGAACCAAGACTCTTCCGTGATGATCTTCAGAGGTGATTTCAATCCAACCGGTTCTGGTAGCTGGTGTGATCCAGTGAGAGTCGTGAATGAGTTGACCATTGCTTTTCTTACGTAACTCTTGAACACCTTCCTTCAACCAGGCACACTGAGGATGCTCATTTGCATGTACACTTGATTTGTCGTGGAAAAGTAGAATGGTTTCCTTCTGGCCTTGAAGGATCAGAGGATCCGGTGCAATCAAAATCTCGAGATCTCTGCCCAAGTAAGTTTGAGATTGTTTTTGAAGTGTTTCAATGGTTTGGAGGTACTTTTGACGGTATTCAAAGACATCAGGGTGTTCATGTCCATCAAAGTATAGTCCTTTACTATACTCGCGTGCCCAAAACCCCAGGCAGTGAAGCCATCAATGGGCAGTGTTGAGGCAGATTGTCTTGTTGAGACCGTGTTCAGGTAGTGCAACCGTATTGACATGGTTAAGGAAAGATAAGGGAGTGAGCTGTAGTTTATAGATATGATGTGTCAGCGTTAAGAATCAAAATAGGAGACCCAGAAAAGGGAAAGAAAAAACAAACCTCTCCAGGGTTTTTCCCAAGTGCCCAAGTATGAAGCAAGGTGAAAAGTTTCTCATTATCCAGCATTGATTTGTGAGTGGAGCTGAATCCTCTCTGGCTCAAGATCAATTCCTTGTGATTTGTGAGATGAACAGCTTGCAATCAGATTTTTTTTGCTTGGCTAACTCCTGTAGTTGGTTGATTGATGTTCTTAGGATCTAAGGGTTGTCTACGTATTGAGGAGGCTGACGTTAAGATGGAAGCAGTGGAGGCTGGATTACCTTCACCTTTGAGAGTGAGCTCAAGACGTTGTGAGTTGTATTCTTGGAGGTTGTCGATGATGGCCGATGGGTATTCAAATAGTGGTTGTTCTTTTTTGATTTCCTTGTACATTTTTTCAATATAATTGATATCATCATTCAAGCTATCAAATCAATCCTGAGCTTCTTTTTGGATATCCTTAGGCACCAAATGCTTTTTCTTGCCGGATTGATATCTATCAACACACTCATCAATCCATGAGTTTGAATAAATAGAAAAAGAGATGTTGTTGTCTTCCTCTTGATTTTTGTTATTGGAGAGATCAGATATTTGAGAGTCTTTGGACGGATCGTAGGATTTGATGTCAGAGGGGTCATAGGATTCAATTTCAGAGGAATCAGGTTCAATATCAGGTGGAGAGGGAGGAGAGGGGACTGGAGCTGGAGCTGGAGGTGGTTTCTTGATAACCCAGTTTGCCATTGAAAACTTGGACTTGCCAAGTGCTTTTTCTTGGTTGATTCTGTGTTGTCTTTGAGTCTCTTTTGGTATATTTTGTGGTGCAAGTTTGTTTGAATTAAGTTGAACCCGAGGCCTTTTATAGCCTTTGAGGAATTGACCTCTCTTGGTTTTGCGTTTACCAAGAGGTTGTTGATTGATAAAAGGTTGAGTGAAAACTGGGAATATAGCTGTGTTGACTAAATCATTATTGCATGCTTCATCATCGGAAGAATCAGCAATATTGGGTTGTGCATAGAGTGGCATGCCTAAGGGATCCATATCATCCTCTTCAGTTAGATAATTGGGATCAATATGCATCCAATAGAACTCAGAAGGTTGAAGTATGACTGATTGAGGAGGCTGGGGGGTTTGTGAATCCTTAGCGTCGTCAGAGTTGCAGTCTGATGAAATTGTGATCACAGGATTCAATGGCGTGATTGTCTCCAAATTGGCATCAGGTGGGTTTTGATGGAAAGTTGTGATTACTTCAACAGCAGGTAAGCCGTCTTCCAATTCGGAAATTGGCACAGCTTTGGCCTTTTTAAGGTTCTTCCATTGTTTTTGTTGGGCTCGTACTGCTTTACTTGCCTTTGCCATACAGTTGATGCGGGTTTTGATCGATTCAGATTGGGATTGTACAATGAGAGAATGGAAAAAGGGTGATCAAAGGAGGTGAACGTGGCGATTAGGTGGGAAAAACAAAAAAAAACAGGTTTCTGAGACCTCCAAAATTTGGGTCCCGGGGTCTTAGTTGTGGTTGAGACTAGACTGGATCAACTGTAGATGTAAAATCAGCATATCCCTCAGTCCACCGGGAGAGACTGTGGCACATACTCCGCACCAATCAATGCCCACCATACATCCTCAGCTTGATTCAAGGATTCCTCATTGAAAGATCAACTAACTTATGGATTCAAGACTATTTGTCAGAGAGTTTCAACATCACAAACAGTCTACCTCAGGGATCACCACTATTGGTAATCCTCTACATCATCTACAATTCTGAAATACTAGGCCATTCCCCCCTCTCTCTGGATTCTAAGGACCTCTCACTAGGCTTCATTGACAATGTAGTACATGTAGTAGCCTCAAAATCACTCGATGAGAACATGATCAAACTAAAAAACCACGCAGATAGATCAATAATTTGGGCTCAGAAACACGGAGCAATCTTTGACAAGAAAAAAGCTCAGCTTATGCACTTCTCAACTAAACAGAAATTGATTTACCCAAACTTAATTTTTGGAGATATCCCTGTTCAACCCAAGAAAGAAGTCAAATGGCTAGGTTTGTGGTTAGATCCTAAATTAAATCTTAATAGCCATATTCAACACCTGAAACAAAGCGGCGAATTCACAAATCAACAATTACAACAACTCAATAAGTGTTATTCAGGCCTTTCCGCCAAAGAGATTCGCAAATTGATAACAACAATATTAATACCTAGAGTTCTTTATGGTAGTATTGCATGGCTCACTGCAAAAACGGTAACAAAGGCAAGTCTAGTTCTGGATACAATTCAAAACAAAGCCAACAAGATTTCTCTAGGAGCCTTCAAAGGCACATCCACTGAAATGATGAGACATGACATGTATATGCCACCACTAGCCTGGATAGCAGTGTGTAGACACCACCAGTTCATACTCAAGAGACTTGCGGCACAAAACTCACACCCTACAAGAAATTTTATTGAACAAGAACTCAATTGTACTCACAGGAAACACCCAGGACTGGTCCAGGACCTACTGCGACTCCAGCAACTCAAGCCCCTAGCTTCAGAAAAAATCAAGACAATTTTTGCACACCCTATACCCCCTTGGGCCAAATATTTTGGTAATACAATTAACATTGGTAAACAAAGAGAAGAAATAAGTGAAATTATACCAAATCAACTTCAAGAAGAAGAAGACCAACAAGCTATTATCATATTTACAGATGGCTCAGTGAAACAGGAAGGTGCAGGCGCAGCTGCAGTACCAAAAACATTCACCAAGACACAATCAATCGGATACAACAACAACTTCTCAAACCACAAAGCGGAACTTGTAGGCATCCTACTAGCTACAGAACTTGCAAATGAGATTTTTCGATGGAAGAGACCTACTCCAAACCAATTAGCTATCTTTAGTGATAACCAGGAAGCTCTTCAACTTATTCAGGATATTCACAAATTGACTTCAGGCCAACACCTATTGATTCTAATTAGATCACAATTAATGAAACTTCCGCCTACAACTCAAATTCAGCTCTACTGGACCCCAGGCCATAAAGGCATAGAGCTGAATGAATAAGCCAACTCTGCAGCTGGAAAAGCAGCCAACAACCAAATTAACACAATGAAACTCCCGTCTAGCTTAGGCAGCCTCAAACTCCGCACAAAAGAAGCCTTCAACCCAAAACACTTCACGTTTAAACCAGGGAAGCACAACTACAACAAAACCAAAGCTCATCACAAAGGAACTAGAGAGCCTTGAAGAAGGTAGCACAGCCGCTATATTTCAACTTTGAGCAGGATACAGCCCACTCAATGATCACCTCTACAGAAGAAACCTCACGGATTGGCCACTATGCAAAAGATGTGGTATCAAAGAAAACACTAACCATTACCTTCTCTATTGCAGACAATATAGCAAAGCCAGAAAACATTTCAGATCCAGACTTAGAGAAGAAGGGGTGAAAGTCAATTGGAACAACACAAGAAAAATTCTTGATACACCTAAAGTTCTTCCTTTTCTTGCAGAGTTCATTTTGAATACTAAGAGATTTGTTCATTTCCATTCATATTCAAAAGACTCAACCCAGGGCAATCGGTCACAAACTCGGAGTTACAAGTCTTGATCCACATTCATAGTCTTCTTTTACTTTTCACTCAAGGCTACTCAACACTTAGTACACTTCAATGCAACACCTCTTTCCTTAGATTGGGAGACGTGTGGGAAGCAAAGAAGTTGTCAATATTAATGATTGCAAGACCCATCTCACATATAAAGCCACACCTCCTTCCTTAGATTGGGGGACAAGTGGTAGGATACTATGTTGCAGATAGCGGTTAGTAAGAGTAAGGTCACAATTGGTAAACAACCCCAATGCTTCATACACTCAGAGGCTTTACCATCCACCTTAGATTGGGGATGAGTTTATGCTGATGGATCATGTCACTGAATACACTCTTCATTGCAAACTCAAAAGCAAAAGAACATAGTCACAATTGGTAAACAATCAATGACAGATCATACACTTGACCGTGTCGCTGAAGTTCCAAGAAAAAAAAAAGGAAGATGGTTATCACCCCATAACAAACCTAGGGAAGAAAAAAAAAAGCTAGAGAAACTCAAATAATGCATAAAGATCAAAAGACAAAATGTACTCTGGGATCGACTAGAGGACCGTTTGGTATGGGTATACTAGTCTCTTTTCTCTAACTTGTTCAGAAAATGAAGTATGCAATAAAGCGCCAAAGCACTATAAAAAAATCACTCTTTGGTGCTCTATCAAACTGTTAATCCAATTTTTGTAATCTAAATGAACAAACATTGGATAGTGATATTTAATTTACTCCAATTGGGCTGAGGAGTCATTTCTGGATTGAGATTGTATGGAAGTCTTTTGGAAATGTATCCGGCTTCTCCAAAAATTGAGTTCTGTGGCCTGCCCAAGCTGTTGAGTAAATACCCGTGGTTACCACAGACTAGACGTGAACAACTATACCCCCAAATCCTCACTTAACTTAGGTGATTCTCTACATGAAATCCAAAATAGGACAAATATCTTCTTTTTTGCTTGCACCCTGAAGCCTTCTGTGCCTTGCTTCTCCCATAACTCCAACTTGTACAATCAAACTCTCTGCCAATCACCTCAATCATTGACTAATCCATGATACACCTCTCAATTTGTGCTACAAACCGTACTGTAGGGAACCACGGCTGCACATGGCTCAAAGTTGAAGCCTTAAATGCCTTTCTAAACAATCTGTGTGACACTCCATACGTTACACATTTACGGCACGGCTGGGGATGCTCCAGGTCACTTGAATATGAGAAGTGGCACATGTTTTGTGGATGCTAGGACTTTGTGTCTCAAGAGGAAGGAATGTGTCTGTAACAACACTGGATTGCTGCGCTGTACCGGTGTGGTGAAAAGCACTGCACCCCTTGGAAGAAAAAATCCAGACAAATCAGCAGCAGTAAGAGCAGGAAGCTCATCCACTGCTTAAAGCATAGCACAACAGGAGTCTGCAGTGGGGGCAGCAACCAAAAACAGGCTGGGATAACTTTAAGCCTGTATGCAACAACAGCAACAAGCATCTAGTTTGAGGAGTTTGGCCCCTGGATCCAGCAACAAGAAGTGCAGTGGCCACCAGGTGCAGTTCATGTGCAGCACAGTAGGCCAGATTACTCTGTGTTGCCTTGCTGCTTGTTGCCACAGCTCAATAGGTCCAGTGCTGTCTGTAACCATGGAAATATTTAATATCTGAACAAGTATGATGTGTGCAGGGTTGCACTATCTTCAATCAGTTTCAGTTGACTATGTTCCATTTGTTTCTCTTCACCCATAAGCCAAGTATTACAGCTCCAAATTTGACCAGTGTGTTCAAGTCAAGAGATGATTTTTCAAATTTCAATGTTACACTTTGGTCATCACTGATCACACAAGAATGTTTATTTTATCAAAGTCAAATCACCAATGATTGCCTTGAATCTGGAGCATTACACAGCTTTGGACTTGAATGGTTCATCATCTTTGCCTGTATGAGTGAAGATGAGGAAAACTAGGTGTTCATAATGTGATTACATGCAAGTATGCACACCTCTATAGTGACATGAACTTTTATTCATGGCTTCCAAGAGCCTTTGAGTCAATTAATTTTGTGAGTGTCACTTACCAAAACCCAGTAAGAGATTCACTTCAATGAACCCGCAACAACTAAGAATAATTTTGTCACTCACTTCCAGTAGTACATTCCCCAGAATTACTATGGTACAGAGAGGATATCCGCCAGCAGATGTTTGGCCTCTGTTCCCCACACAGGAAATTTATCTCAAATGACCTATAGAAACATAGCAAAGAATGTCCTGTAGTCCAGCTAGTGACATATGACATACATATGATAAGAGATACACAATAACAAAGGGTAATGTGAACAAGGGTTTGATGGACCAGATTTCAAGTGATCTTAAATCATGATGGACAGTGCCTCACAGTGTAACAATCAATAAGCTGTTGCAAACACAAGGAACAAAGCTTTTCTTATTTGGTTTGCAAAGTCATTTTTTAGGTCCTCAAGTCACATAAGACTTTCTGTGGTCTTGAACAGAGATTCAATTCCTTGGATATCTGCACTTTTGTTCCTACATATCAACACTGCATGTCAAGAGGGTTTGTCCATGTTTGTCCGCGCAGGAGTCAACTTAAGTGAGAAGAATATTGAAAGGCTGGACTCTGAAGTCGCCGGGCCGGTTTGAAACAGAACCGGGTGTCGGTGTGTCGGACACACGGTCCCGGGCGATCTTTCTTATTGCCAACGGGAACCTGGCAGGGATTATATGAATTACAAAAAGCTCAACCTGATTGTCTTTTTGATTGCATCTCATTGCAAACAAATAAAGGTGAAATCTCATTCGAAAAAAGAAGAAAGGTTAAAAATTCTCTACATCAAGTGGCACCGACACTCTCTGCTTCGACTGGATGGCCGACTTTACCGAGGCGTACTGGTGCTGTTCAATTTAACTTGATAGTGTATTATGCTCTGAAGCCCTTCGCACTTAAAAAAAATGAATTGGTGCTTCTGACCAATCATATCGCAAATCCAATTACTTGTTCCGATCTTAACCGCTTACGTACCCTTGTCTTGGACCCCAGAGCTCAAGGACGGGAGAGGACGAATGACTAGCGCACACAGGATTTGTATACTACGTGTTGCCAATAAAAAGTTTACAGCGATATATGTTGAAAGAGATTGAACGGGTATAACAGGAGCGATTTTAGTGTCCAGAGCTATCAAAGAAGATAAAGTTATACCTGTGTTGATCGCCTGTTAATCGATAGACTTTAGAATAAGCAGACTGGCTTCAGGATAGAGATATGCGGTGGATGAGACATGACAGACCAAAAATGTTAGGTGACTACTGTTATCTACCCCTTGTTGATCGAACAGACCTTTCTTATCAGTTATCGTGGCAGGAATTAGAAGGAGACATCGGGAGTATTCTTGTGGTCAGAAATCCTGGTCGACTTCACTGATAAGGATGTGATGGTGGGATTGTGCGCCCAGACTAAAGGGTGGTATGTTTCAGCTTACATCACTAAAATTCTGGGATGAGAAGTAAAGCAAAGTATAAGTTATCGCTCACCGAAACTGTGTCTCAGAATTTGATTCCTTATCAGTATCACTTCTTTAGGATGATGAACTTCGAAAACCAATGAAATCCGAAATGAGACAGATTGAAGCATGGAGTCTCGAGAGATAGCTGAGCTCGAGAACCAAGAGGCGCATAAAGCCAACGCATGTCGCTCATTACCTCATCAAGACATCCTAGATCAGCATCTAATCACCTTTCTTGGTTCTTGAAGCATCATATTATATATCGTTTAATTATTATCCACTCTTTTGTTGTCGTCAGTAACATGTATTTCATTCAGACAATTTTGATCCTTTCAATTACCATCGCCATATCACTTCCCTCAACATGGTCTCTTCCTAGCCCCAATTCACATCTAGCTCGGCGTAATTATGACTATGAGATCATCCACGTAGATAACACCGCATCTACGCCTCGGCCTACCTTGCATCTGTCTCAGCAAGATGACTTAGGTCATTGCTTGAAGAAACCTTTGACTCCGAAGCTTTGGAATGAGATGAAGATGGATGATTATTTGAGGTCTTACCCTGGTGGTAATAACCTCACCTTACCAGTTCAGTGGTCATTTCCTCAAAGCCTCCAGAAGCTGCCGTCTCCAAAAACTTATACTCATGTCATGTTGGCTTTTAGAGTTATGCAGATCAGGTCGGCGTGACTAATTTTCAATGCGGGATTGGAACTCAGTGTAGTCCTTCTCAGGTTAGTTATTGCTTCACATCTAGACGGACAAAAGTTTGATCCACATTCTTGGCCTTCGATTCTGACTTATTGAAATCTAGATTTGCGCGGGCTCAGATGGTAGAGACTGGTATGCGTTAGCTGCCGCGCATCGTTGGAACACCTTCAACAACCAAATTTACGAAGCAACGGCCTACGCGATTGGTATCGTTTCAGGTGAATTTTCAATTTGATCATGTCTTCTACCACTTTTTCTTCTTCAGCCTGCCTAGACTAAACTAATTGCGGTTATTTTTCTTGTGGCCAGACGTAACACCCACTATGGTAAGCTCGGAAAACTGAGAAGACATTGATCATAGGTTGATTTTATGACTTGACACTCTGTGAATATCTGGGTTCAGATTGACGACTTGATTCCGGACCCCTCGAACTTTTGGACTTGTGCGGCGGTTTACTCTGGTGTTTTAGCTGCAGCAATCACGGGAACACCGGCAGCTGTTTTTGGAGTAGGCGCTGGGAAGATACTCTGGATGATCTTGATCGGTGGGATGTATGTCGGTCCGGCTGTCACATGGATCATGGCTAATCTCGAAGTCCCCGATCCACAAAAATTCACTCGAGTATGTTTTTGTATGACTTGGTTCTCAGATAGACTCCAAAGGTTCTGACAATGTTGTGGAAATCGGTGTAATCACCCAGTGGTCAGAATCAATATTTAAGTTGCAAGATTTTCAGAGTCACTTGCAGGCCGCGCTCACCAATTATACTCAAGCTGTCATCGATTCTCCGATCAGCTCTGACAAAGGATTGTATGGTATCTCGAAGAATGGGACCATGTTTGAAGAGATTGCGACTCAAACTGAGAACGAAATCCAGTCAAGATTAGAAACTACATTGAAACTCAAAGCTCTCAAACATATCTTGAGGATACAGGTTCGTGCATTCGCAATAATAGCCTGATAAAGTAGCGAGATCTTGAAGCTAACATCCGATCTTTGAACTCAAAGAACGCCTTTATCACTCGAGGAAGCGTAAGCCTTCAAGTCATATGCCCCATCTGCATTATACTTCTCGAGCTGACCTTGTACTTCCGACCATTACAGGAGCCTTGTGATGGTGATGGTCCAGGTGGTTCACGAGCTGGAAACGATCAACTTTCATATTGTGACAGTTCAGGAATGTATGTTGTACCAAGAAACACTCTGATTGAGAAACCCGCGGCTTTGCTCACATATTTCCACGTTTCTGTCACTCCGATTGGTCAGCATGATGAATATTGTAATTGCGGATAAGGATCAAGAAAAACCGCTTTATCACGCTTCGCTCATCTTCGAGAAGTATGGAATCAGTACCGAACTCTTGACTACTACGGCTTGGAAATGTCAAGAAAAATATGGAGAATATGAGCATAAAACAGTCGTGGATACGTGAGTTTTGGAGAGAAGCTTGATTTTACATGACCTTGACACGTAACTCGCGTTTTCTGATCGGACCATCAAACTTTGAATGAAACAGAACACATCCATACGATACGGACTCCGCATGCCTGTTCAACTTACCTGTGTGTGATCTGACGAGTGAGTTCTGACATCTCTGCTTTGATGTGCATTTGTGAAGATGCTTTTCTGATCGTTCCATCTTCAACGGCTGCAGAGTATAGAGCGGATGAGCACGGCATGAACACAGTAGAAGTGTGCCGGAAAGTCGCCAAGCTTCCAATCTGAAGAAACCACATATTTCGTTTCCTCAGTACATTATTTTGTACAATTTTGCATTGTTGTACCTACGCATTTCGAGCTACTTGTATAATACGTGTTGTGTGATGGCATGAATCTGCATGCAGGACTACCATGTTGAATTCAATTGTATTGCCACTTTTGTCCACAAAGCTAAAGGAGCTTGGCTGATTGTGTGAGGCTGTCTGGGGTAACCAGACTCATTGTGAACACCTCAGGAGATGTCTGTGTCTATTCTTAATGAAGAAAATTGCGGAAAACTCGAAGGGCAGTGGAATTCGGAGCCCACCAGAGTCGAGCCAAGTGTAGCCACACGTACCAGCGCAGACTCCCGTGTCTGGGAAGTCTCTCGGACTCCGGACTTGCACCGTGTCACACATCTCGAAAGCAGACCCCGCGTGAGAAAGAAGTTGACCCAGCCAAAAGTTTCTTTCTGTTTCTTTGCCTCCTTCCATTGCTACATCCCTCAACCAACCGCCGGACGGCTGTAACGGTGGTTGTTGCCGTTCATGGCTATGTAAAACATTGAACCTCTATAAACAATTAAGTGCCATAAATGTATTCAAGCTTCTACAAACAAAAAAGGTCTATACACCCAGTGCATTGCCCCAACACAAGAAACCAAACAATCGTGAAATCGTGAAATCGCGAAATCATGTTTTTGATTCCCTCATTAAAAGCCACCAATCCTTGGAGGGATGGTACTGTTTCTCAATCCCCTATCTTTC
>MWRL01012912.1:0-22076 GCA_002157085.1 Melampsora occidentalis | reverse complement strand
AGAATGTGTAGAAGCGTTGTAAGTTGTAAAGATGGAAGAATCATGGAGAATGGCGTCCTTGGTAAGTGGCGGAAGAGTGACGATGTTGATCATAGAGGGTGGATCAGGATATTTGGGGTGTTCAGTCGTGTAGCCAAGCATGAATCTAGTGAAGTCAGCATATGATCGACAGTTTGGGGTGTTTGAATTGGGTAAGATCTGACTCCAGGCCTTGTTTTTGGCTTTACGACTTTTGGGAGGTGCACCATTAGGCCATACACCTGTCACTACACCAAAGTCCATCTTTTCCCGTGCGCATAGAAAACTAGTGCGCGCATAGAAAAGTATGGGTTTTCTACTTTTCTATACCCATACAGAACTTTTTTTCAGCTGCCCGTGTTGAGTGTCCCAACTTGAGATGTTGTACATAATTTATGCTCACACAAGGCATCCCACTCTAGATATTTGAAAAAAAACTATTCGTATCTGATTAAGTTACACCTTTGCAAAAGTAAACCATTAGTTTAACTCATCATGCTAACCTCATCTCATCCCAGCCGGGCGTTGCTATGTTTGAATACGCAGCCTCTTCAACAGATGATCATGTCTTTGCAATTGAGATATGTAGCGTCATCAAAAAGGTAGTAAAGAATTGCAGTGGTCAACTTTGCATCCTCTTCGATTGCTGTCCGATTTCCGGTATGTCAGCCTTGCTACAGACGCTATCCACTCCAGACTTCACTGATAATCGCATTGTTCCTTCACTCATCTATCAACAGTCCTTGTTTGCCAATCTGATGGATCTTGAGAATCATTATACATACGTTTTACCTCAACTTCTGTACTTGATCGGTAGCATATCATTTCCGTATCACACTTTAAGCGCTGTAGCTCAGTTTTACCGTAGCTATGTATTAGGTTCTCTTTGATGTCTATGTGGTACCCAACTCAAGTTTCATGAGGATGGTACTATCATATAACTAAGGAATGGTTGTCTTCCTTAACTACATTATACGATAACGTGTGTGTATATTCTTAATCGATTCATAAGTTGTGTATAACAGAGTTCAATATAGCTCAAACTACATGTATGGTTACAAAAACAATGCACACCAGAAGGACTTGCTCATCAACTTGAAATCAGATATACGATTCCAAAGAAGAAAACACTACATTTTCCTACCAATCATGTATAACGGATTTGGTAGGTAAGAGACAACTAAACAAGCCCAGATCATATAAACTTCACGGCACCGAATAAACTATTCGCTGATTCCAAATAAAATTGAGATGAATCCAAAACAAAAATACGCAATGCATATCTCGGCCAATGTAACTAGAAGAATCAAACATATCAATACAAGCCAATCTGCAATCCAAGAGGTTCAACACACCTTGGACCTCAAACGGATTGAAAGCGATCGGTTTGCTTGCTTCACTTGAATCTGGAAGGCCAGAGGGAATTATAAAAGGGACGTGTTGAACCCAATGATATGAAGGCCTTCGGTTTGCTTGCAAGGTTTGAATTTTTTGAATTTTTTGAATTTTTTGAATTTTTTGAATTTTTTGACTTTCTTGACTTTTTTGAATCTTTTGAATGGTTTGCAGCCTCCGAAGCCTCCGAAGTTTTATGTCTGAAAAGCTGCACAATGGTCAGCTTCATCCACAACAGCTGGAGGTAAGGAATAGACCTACAATTGCGAGCCTTTGGACGCAGAGAAGGACCCCGACGTGGTGAAATTTGTGGCCGGACGCAAATAATTGAAAGAGGTCGAAGTGGAGAGACTCAAAGAAGTTGAATTTGAAAGACTCAGAGAAGTCGAAGGCAAAGAATTCGAAGAAACTGAAGTCAAAGAAGTTGAAGGCCAGGTGATTCTGCCAATCGATGCATCAAGATTGGTGCAAACAGGTATAAGTTGGGCTGTGGGGTCAGGTGCGTTTTCTAAGGGGGTGTTGATGGGATGCGTGGTCATGACTATTGATAAAGTGATTATGATTGTTAAGCAGATGAGTTGAAATTGAAAACCGGCTGGATGTTCATGAGATAGTGGATTTCTAGTAAAATAAAAGATCGCAAAGTCCTTCATGTTATGCCCGATCTGGTCAGTTGTTTGTGTATTCTGGTGACAATACCTGAGTGCATAAAGTGCAATAAATGTGTAGGACGAGGTAAGATGCAGGCGGAAATCAATTGATTGACCCAACGATGTATGTTTCTTGAGTTTTTTCAACATAGACGGGAACGTTTGTCGGAAGTTTCTGATTTTATTGTTCATTTACATCAAATCTCTTGATATCAATTCTTATATGGAAAAGATCTTCATCATTATGACCATGTATATCTTGAATTACAAGATTTTAATACGTACGTAGAGCGGTCTGGCCTGATTGTATTGGTGAATATTTAGTGGTTTTAGAAACATTAACACACTTTTGTGTTGTGTGATGTGATCGCCAATATCTGATTCGACATTTTGAGGGGGTATTTTTGTTACATAGAACATTCCAAATTAAGAAGATGTTGGTATTGGAGAATGATCTTCATGCAATACAATCGGACTCACCCTTGTGATCTTCCATGATATGAGATGATTGTGCAAACATCTCGTGTGCGTCTCCAAGCTCCCCATCGAGGCTATGAGTTTTATCAAATTTCACTCTTGCGAAGATCATAATCATGTCTACTGAATCCCTAGTCAGATTTATCTTCCTACCAACTTCTGTTCTGCGGTATGTCAAGGTTGGATCTGATACCCCTTGGATTGATCCTGAACTTGTCTTGGAAAAAGGAACTACTTGCGAAATCCGAAGAATCATTACTTCCTTCCATCCTTATTTGATTTTTGATGAAACTGCAAGGGATAATCGCCAGCTCCTCATAGACATATTTAACAAACTAGTAGCAAAGCGTCTGTCTTTCTTGTCCATACCAAGTCATATTGATCCTCCAACCTACTTCAAAGCCCCTTTAGAGCGGGTGTCAGTTGCCCCTCGAGAACTCGAGCAGATAATCACATCAGAATCTGATATCAACGCCGATCGCCTCCGCATGTTCAGCTCTTTTGGTATCATGAACCTTAGGAATGGGTACTATCGCCTAGCGGCGGACGGAATTGATTACTTTATTCAAACTTACAAGTACCTCAACACAAACGAAATTCATGAAATCGAAGCTGTTCACGACATTGCTCAAGACGCCCTCCACGATAGCACCAATTGTCTCACGGAAGCTTATAAGTCGGTCGAGGTGATCAAGCTCCTCTTAAACAAAGTCATACTGTCGTCAAACCAGAACAATAAATTCAAAGAAGAGCTCAAAGGTCTTAGGACAAAAGTAAATAATTTTCAGTTGATGTTTGATAGAACTGTTGAGCAAACAGGTTTTATTGCAGCTTTGGTGCAGCATCACAGGTAAGCTCAATCCTGTCTTATAGATTTGCTTATTAAATGTTATGGTTTTGTTTGACTATGGCATCGATGATCAAACAATCCATTGATTCAGGAACTTGTATGCCAAATACCAATCGGATCTTCCTACAGACACCATCAGTCCTTTATTGAAACACGCTGAAGAAGAAGTCGAGAACCAAAACAACGTCTCTGAAACCCGCGCAGCTCATGAAGAACCTCGGATGGCCTTTCATGACGATGTATCTGATATCTGTGATGCTCATGAAAATTCTATACAGGCCGTTGATAAGGAAGTCTCCTTGCTCGCAAATGCTCATCAAGCAGTCGAAGAGGTCCAGCTCCTTTTGAACAGCGAGGTTACGATTTTGCCGACGCAGCGCGAAAAACTCGAGAATTATCTTGCAAGAAAGATTGCGACCTTGAATGTGTGTAAGGATACAACTAATCGAAGTTTACAGGAGAACGCTCATCTTGCGGCGTTGTTGGATTACCACCTGTAAGCTCAAAAGGATTTTGTGTGCTATATGACCTGTTGCGGGTTACATATGCATAAACTCAATTCTTCCTCATGTTGATGATCGCATTACCTAAATTTAGGAACCCATATGTTGAAAATTTATCGGACATTGCTGAAGATTCGAATATATGTCCTTTATCAAAAGATGTCGGAGACACAGGCGGAAATTCTTTGGGAGTTTCTTGAATTACCGGCAGATTGCATCATCATTGTGCGTCAGTTTCAGCTCTCAGTTTTTGGTTAGATATATCGGTCTAATGCCATCACATTTTTTGGTACACCAGCATGCTATTCCATGAACAATTCAATCTGTCTTTATGAATGTATAGAAAGATTAGACGCCTCAAACATAATATGAAGTAATGAGAACATTATGAGTTTGTCTTTTGATCATGGTTTTCAAGTCCGTTGTTGTCATTCAGTTATCATCACGTCATTATAATGCTCAATCATGTTGCCCGCAAAGACGTTGTACACCAACTGTTTGTGACTTGGACACATCTGTGAACTACACACAGTATAATTCATTTCAGAGTCCAGCACTGACACAAATGAGAAGGGTTACTACAATTTTTGAATACGAGAGGAGACCTTCAAGATAAGGGATACTCCAATTTTCCTTGATACAAGATGAGACCACCACATTCGACAAGAAGTATGAGATTCCAATAGAATATAAAAGGAGAGTGCTTCCAATGACACAAAAAATGATCTTGGAGAATACAAATTTGGTGATCCTCAAGTTCTTAGACAAACAACACAAGATAACCTAAACAAGAAATGAGGTGGTGTTTGGTGAAAGCTGAGCGGGCAAGAAAGATGAGGAATACTAGTAAATTTCAAGCAGTTTGAAGATGACCTAAAAGAGACTCGTGTCTCGAACCTGTGATTAAAAGGCGCTATATAGGTCAAAACACAGGGTGTGAGTCGGCAGCAATTGTCACACAATCATGAAAATCGACTCACCATTGGTAGATTAGGAGCTCTCTGCCTGCTCAAACAGGGAGTAGTGAAATCCTTTGACAAGCACATCATCGGCCACTGGTTCCTCGATCACAAATTTGATGTAGAGATTGATGAGGACAGGCAAGGACATGGAGCTCAAGTGAATAAATACATGTGGAGCTTGTTGTTGTAAGGTCATGCGAAGCTCTTCCATGTTTAATTGACTGATTCGGTCACGCCCAACAACATTGGGAGCTTTGATGAAATCGGTTAGCCAGGGGAGGTGTAGATCTCTGTCAACGAAGGCCTTATATAACACTAATAAGCGATCACGCGGCGACGCGGATGGAATGACGAATTTAGGGACAATTGAATGAACAGCGGTGATGAGGTGTTGTCGAGTTGTCTTTCGGTGGAGGGGATTGAAGTCGATCGTCGAAGATTGGGATTCCATGGGGGCAGGAGGTTCAGGTGCAAGGTGAGGCTTGAGGAGGGGATAAACCTCTTTTAGATATGCGTCCCATAAAAGAGCCTTGAGGTTACCGGGACGCGAACTGGTCTTAGGATTGAAGTGGACCAAGATGCGGTAGAGTTTCAGGCTAGTGACATCGTCTTTGCCGATGTTGGGTTGTAGAAAGATCTTGAGGGTGTCATCTAAAGTTTGGACTTTCATCCAGTCATCAGTGGAGGATCCCGGTGGCATAGCTTGAAAGGCATGAATTGATGGAGGGAAGCCCGATGGTGAATTCGCTGGTGGCCCTCCTGGTTCCGTTTGCATTGGCAAGCTTGTTGAAGAGATTCCAGGCGGAGCTGGAGGTGATGAAGTCTTACGATCCGGATTGGGTTCCGATTTAGCAGAGTTTGGTTGACTGGCAGTTTTTGACTTGCCCTTCTTTGACTTTGTCATGATCAAGCGAACTGATTGTAGATAAGTCGAATGTAAGTGGTCCAAAGCGCTATCAACAATGGTCCAATGAACCAGTTGATGAGCTTGGGCAACAAAGTGATTGAAATGAGCAAACCTTTGACTTACATTAAATTGAGTAAAATGAGATCGAGTGAAGGAAGGATCAACTGCAAACAGGTGATTGATCAAGCGCAGAGTTGGTCCCAATCGAAGTCAGCACGGAAGGAATCAAAGGTAGAGATTTTGATACTAGGAGACAATTGTACGTACCTCAGAAGCTCATGAGAGCAGAGCGTTCTTTGAGCAAAGGGAGCGGAAAAATTGATTGATCGATGAAAAACTGAGGCTAGAACAAGACAGAAAAAGGATCATTTGTTGGTCAGTCCACCCAAGAATGAGTATCACCGTACAAAAGGCTTGAACAGAATGAGAACTGATGAAAAAGTGAAGTACATATACTGGTTGAACAATGTTGATGAGGGCATGAAAGTGAATTCTGGAGCGGGATGCGTCAGAGATGGACGACTATCTAAGTAAAGCAGTTAATGCACCCAACTATCAATGACCAACGAACTCAGTGATACATATACAAAGGCAGCCAAGCAGGGCCAAGCATCAGCGCGGATTTTGCCTCAATGACTATCACATTTCCCGAAGTTAACTCAAGCTTAAAGAAGAATCAAATGATGCCTTTAACATAGGGAATCGAGTGACCTTTGGCTTGCGCGTCAATCATTACAAAGGCGTGGCAACCATCATCTTAATTTGTTAGCAGGTGAGTGTGTAATCTATTGTTTCTTTGTTTGTACAATTTTTCTTTATCCGTTTCATAAATGTCATTAGGAAAATGCCGGTATGCCTTTCTGTGTAACTTTGATAGGTAATGATTTTATTCACGGGGATCGGCATGTCAATAGTTCCTTCAGAAATGCTGATTATTCATTTGTTCTGCTGAGTTTGAAGAACAATCACCGGATGACTTTTAGGGAAGACACCACCATGGATACACACGCTGGCCTGGTAATTCTTCGGAAGTGATCCAGTGACTCTAGTCGACGCTGGGAACTATCCATTTGTTGCTGCTGAGTTGCTAGTGAAGTGAAAGTTTTTTATCATTTTACGCTATGCATCCCTTTTTTCTGGTAGCCATGGCAGTCATTCAAGGTAACCTGATGACCAATGTCTTTTGTTTCAGCTATGTCGTGTATCTCAGCTATCGTTTCGATGAACATCGTTGCCCAACCCCAGTCCACTATTCTATGTACAACAATGGCCTTCACATCAACAGGGTTTGATAATATAATCACACATTTCAGCGCATCGTTTTTGTACGAATCAGCTGAAGTTGATCACAAGATTTTAATAACTATTATTGTTCCAAATACATACTTCATATTCAACTGTGAATCTTTTGAAACTTTCTTTTGAGTGATCCGCCAACCGCTCTTTGTTCAGAAGATCTAGTCTTGAGAGCAATGTCGTCACAACCAACCCCTTCCTCTTGAGTTTTACGAGACCGACGTCAAGTCCAGACTTCCACCTCAAGTCCACATCCACAGATTGATGGACCAGTATCACAAGATAATGTCGCAACGGTTGTTTCAAAAAAATCTAGGAAACGTAAAAAATCCTCTGCAGGTTTTGATGCTGGTAAGAAATCTCTAAATTTGATCATCTTACCTGTGTTGTTTTGGCTCTAAAATCATTGGAATTCTTGCGCATTCCTTCGCTGTGCTCACAGGCCAGCAGAATCCTCAAGAGCCAGAAGAAGACTTTTCACGACGTCTTGATAGTGTAGGTGTCACGCTTGGGCCAAAGACATGTCGTGGCCGATTACTCCAACTACTCGATCAGTACACAAAACCTAAGAAGCCTAGGGTAGACAAGAGCGCAGCCTCCAGGATTCCTTCATCTTACGACACTCGGTCCAAGTCCAACGCGCACTGCACCAAAGACAACGAAACTTTGCAAGATGCCAGCTCCGCGGCCCAGACTTCAAATCTTCAGCATTCTCCAGGTGCTTTCAATGATCCACCAGCAACAGATGATCACGATTTCAATATTCATGAAAGCTCGGAATTGATCAAAATGATTGAAAATATTGGCTTGGATGCCCGAGGTTTGAATAAAAAAGAACTTGTGGGCATGTGTAACGAGTACCGGGATCTCAGTAGGCTTTTCCTTCAGTCAACCCACAAGCTTGCAGCTGACCTCATGATGTACTTTGAATAGTCGTCATCCCCAAACACATCTTTCGATTCGCACTTCCAGAACCACGACCTGAAACCCCTCCATGTCTGAAAGGTTTGGGATTGTTTTCATGACTTGAGTGACGTTCAAACTGATACCTTAGCCTTTGTTGACTACAGTGGTGTTTAATACCAAAATTCAACCCGTACAACCTGCAGGTCAAGTGAGTGACGTCATGGGTAGCCAACCAGGTAATTCTCTTCACCATACTATCTTTTTTGATTATGCAGTTGTTTGGAAAGCTAACTCTGATGCTCTTCGCTCAGGTGCCACAGCGCTTATAATACCCTCAGAACATAACGTTGAAAGTCAAATTTTGCCTGAACAACTCCCAACCCCCCCCCGAAACCAGTCTGATACGCCCCAAGAAGGATAAAGGCAAAGGCAAGCAGAAGACCAATACCAACACAGCTGATCAGCTAGCACCTGAAGCGTCTTCCAGTGTTCAAAAGGGGATTTCACGAGAATGTAAGCGGGCACATGTCTATGAAAGGTTTGGGATCGTTTTCATGACTTGAGTGACGTTTGAACTGATACCTTAAACTATGTTGACTATAGTGGTGTTTGATACCGAAATTCAACCTGTACAACCTGCAGGTCAAGCAAGTGGCGTCCTGGGTAGCCAACCAGGTAATTTTCTTCACCATACTATCTGTTTTGATCATGATGTTGTTTGGAAAGCTAACTCTGATGCTCTTTGCTCAGGTGCCACAGTGCTTATAATACCCTCAGAACATCACGTTCAAAGTCAAATGTTGCCTGCACAACTCCCAACCCCCCCCGAAACCAGTCTGATACGCCCCAAGCAGGATAAGGGTAAAGGCAAGCAGAAGACAGATAACAACACAGCTGATCAGCTAGCACCTGAAGCGTCTTCTACTGTTCAAAAGGGGATTCCACGAAAATGTAAGCAGGCGCATGTCTAAATTGCGCATTAAAGCAATGAGGGTAGCAGCTGACATACTTTATTTGTCAAAAGCTGCAATTCGAAAACAAGCAAGTAGAGGAAAAAGCCGGGCAATTCCCACGAAAACTCATGTAAAGTTTCAAGAAACCGCATCAAGTAAGTTTCTGCATTTGATTATTGTACAAAGTCGATAAATGGCCTATTTTGATCCAATTCGCAACTTTTGTCTTGCAGCATCCAATCAACAACAAATGCTTGATGAACCGCTCAACACAGGCAAGCCAAGTGAGCAGTTCAACTTGCCAAATAACCGGGGCACGATTCTGATGCACTTACATTGGAAAGTAGGTTCATCATTGATCCCCACAACGATTGGGAAAAAGACACCACAAGTCAATCTTCCCGGGCATGGGGACTTATCTGATACTGGTCCCACCTCAACTCGAAAATCACGCCGCACTCGCAAACCAGTCACCCCCACGCTTCGCCCCCGCCCAAACAGCCAAAAGCCAGCACACATATCAGATGACGAGTTCTCATTGGATCAGGAAAGCACTGGAGATGAAAGCAGTTATCTAGAAGAAGGCTTATCCTCATCGGATTCCGATGAGGATGATGAATCTCACCAGCCTTCCAGAAAACGACAAGCTAGACCACGTGCACCCACACCACCATCCACTCATCTGCCGTCTTCCTCAGCCAGATCAGGCGCGACTCTGGATTCAGATGATTTCGGTGCTCATGATTCAATTCATAGCGAGGAAGCCATCCACGAATCCGATTTGCTGACAAAGTATTGTAAGCTGTAGTATATGATGTGTTGGGTTGACCGTGTCTCGAATAAGTACTGATCTCTGCACATTGAATTCTCAGATCAAATGAAACATTCACTAGCCGATACCAACCGCCGACTTGACCTTGTCACTCAAGAACTGAAAATTCTTTCGCAGGTGGTGAACACACTGACGGATACAAAACCAAGCCCTGTTCGCAAAACCAAAACACGCGGAGGAAGGTCTGCCGTGAGTATTTGGTACATCTGAAAGACAAAATGATGTAGCTGACATAAGCCAGGTAGTTGTGGATGCGATTCCATATTGACACTCTCTTAGGTCGCAGGCCAAACGAAACCAGCTTGCCTGCCCCAGCGAGCAATTTGGATAAGCAGGGATGGAATTTTGATGCTGACCTCAACACACTTGATCCTCGTCCGCTCCCGTCAGGACAGGCATCCCCTACATCTGATCCACAGTATCCCTACCCTGATGGACCCGGACATCCCAAAGCTACATCACAACAGCTGGCAGTCATGTGGACCATGATGCAAGCGGTTGGAGTATCGAGCTTCCGTCCCGACTTCGACCTGTCACAAACCTCAAGCGAGAACAAATGGCTATGGGATTTAGCATTACGAATATTCATCAAGCTTGTTGAGTGTAACGAGTATAGTGGGGTGTCACTGGAAGAAGAGAACATACCGTGCCTTCAGAAAGCGTTAAACACACGTGTCCGATCGATCACGAAAGGGTAGGTCCATTTCCTGTGTTCAACTTTGTCACTCCTTTCCGTTCAATGCTCTATTTCTGACATCACCACAACCTTAGACATAAGCAAGTGGTGTGGGATGAGGCTCGAAAGAAGCGTGCTGCCAGTGCCGTGCGGCGACGTGCTCAACTTAGATATGTAGGTCCCATCTATGAACCTTTGTGAATGTATGTCTTTCTCTCGACTGAATCAACTCTTTGACAGTTGAAGAAGTTACGTGAGCGGGTCGTACTCTCGCAAACATCGTTGTGGCCTCTTACGGCTATTATCCAAGTAGCTTGTAGTGATGACGAAACAGATCACGAAGACTGTGTTGATACAAACAATAACAATGGAACAAGCTCTCACATCCACAAGTTGAGTTGGCGTAGCCTGGCACTCACTGGTACCTTCACCCTTTTAGACGATTACAAAGCGCGGCTAGACGCTAGTAATCTCAAGCCAAGGAAGTCGTCCCCAGAGAACCAAGGAAGTCCAAACAATGGCCGCCCTTCACGACGTCGAGTGCGATGTTCAAATCCGATAATCTCGGAGAACCCTGCACCGCCTGGACTTCCGATTGACTGCTACTCAAGGGAATATCTTGCGACTTTAACGCCTTCACAAAAGGCCGCACTGGAAATTGATCGCACACCTATCTTGTCATCACTACCAATTCTTGAGTGTCTTAAATGATTGTATAAGCGTCTTAAATGATTGTATGTATTGTGAAGATTGCCTGAATGTATCCTATCTTACCCGTAATTTCATGTCACCATTTAAATCATTTGACATTTCCACATTTGTGGTCTGATTCAATTCTATCTGGAACATTTTTTAAAAAATGAGATCGTTTCATGTGTAGTTCAAGACAGCTCTATGAACAATCGTATAGAGATTCACAAATGCACATTTTTCAATCAAAGCTATGGAATATCTAGAGATCAAAATGAAAAATGTAAATTTGTAACCCATAGTATGTCCATACCAGTTTAATGCACGCAGGTCAGTTGAATCCTCAAGCTTCAAGTTCAAAAAACAAAGCACTACACAACACAAGCAAAAATAGCATATTTCAATAGCTTCACCGTCAAGATATCACCACGGCAACGAATTTCAATATATACACCATTGGTTGAACATGAAAGTGAATCACGCCAAAATTAAAAGCTCTCTATCGCTCCATAGATAAGAGGGCCACCGTTGATACTTTCAAACTCTTGTGGATTGAACCCGGGCTATACATCATCCATGTGCAATGCGCAACAACTTGGTCCAACCTCACCAGCACACTTTCAGGTGTGTCCCATAGTCGCAACTCTGCCTGAACATTTGGCTCATTGATTTTTGCAAATGGGTTGTATTGATCGGGAGATAGTTGACGAAATGAATGTACGTAGAGCCATGTATCCTTGATGATCTTGTTTGGTTCTGGATTGCGACGATGTACAAAGATTTTCTGAATGCGCCCAAAACAGCGGCGACCCTTGTGTAGTGACTTGAATAAAATGAAGCTATCCTTACGGCTTGCCTTGAATGTCGAGAAGTTCACATCCAAGTATGTAACTTGATTGTAAAATAAAGCTCGAGCTGATACCGGGGCAAAACCAAGAGAGCTTTGTTTGGACATTGATGCCCACTTCTCCGGTGTTACCCATCTACAATCTTCTTGTTTTTGTGAATTCAAGCGCTTAGTCAATAGTGCTAAAATCTCGGATTCAACTGTTTCCATCTTGGAGTTTGAGACACGCCTTCCAAGCTTTGCTGATGGCTCATAAAGAGCCTTTAACTGAGATACATACGGCTTGAGTGCTTCTGGAAGATTTTCGTCTTGAAGTATCGAAGCAAGATTTCCTGCACGGCTGAAACTCTTCATGAATGTGATTTCGAGCTCGCCTGGTCATTCAATATTAATGAAAGGGTCAGGAGAAGCAAAAGAAAGAGTAGATGGATAGACTCACCCAGATGATTATTGTGACAAGACTTGAGGATGTTTCCCATTAATCTTTCAAAAGGGAAAGACCACCACGAGCGAACTGGACCAAAGCTCTCAAGGCAGTCAGCGAGATGGATTGCCAGATGATGGTTGCAGGTTGGTTGACAGTGATCAAATAGAATAACAGAGCTTTCTAGATATTGTCGGACGTGATCACGGTATGATGAGATTATTTCTGACGTCATCACTCGCTTGAGTGCTAGATTGACTAGTGATACTAAGTGACAAAAGTTTTTGAGAAGTGAGTTCTTAACCTCGTCATAACCATACCACATTGGAATAAGTATCAGGGGCAATTGAATCGTGAACAAGTTTCGCCACTCATCAGCCTTCAGTTTACCAAACGATGCTTTTCCAAGAACAGGTATTGCACGTTTGATCCAGCTTGGAATATGGATGTGTGGTAGTAATGAATTGATATTTGCCAACATGGCTGAATCAAAGACTATCTGATCAACCGGTGGTGGTTCCCATCTGCCACTCCAACCTTCCCCAAGAGGATTGAAATCTTCATCACTCGAGTCTGTATTTTCAAGAAGTGAGATTTCACTTTGGCGGTCGTCTTCATTTTCCGACTCAACACCCGCTTTTTCCTTTGTCGGACTAGCTGGCGGAGGATTTGAATGTTCTGAAAGCAGATTTAATAATTCGGAAGTACTGATTGAAGGTACATTATCTTCTTCATTCACAATCTCCTTCATTGCCCAGAAACGCCGACAGTGCCACGCCAATAGACCCAGCAATAAATTGTGCATTGAATCTACCACATGAAAGTGAATAATGTCCCAATACTCAAGATCTACCAGAACAGAGTAACGCACTCCATGGGTTTTGAAAATGTCTTCTCGGTCCTTTGGGGTTTCAGCGTCTCGTGCTTGATAAGCCCAGGTCTTGTGTTGACAAGTGGTTCGCGGAGGCCAGGTTGACTGATCAAAGTTCCTCACCTCGTCCTTCGTCAAGAGGCACATTGAACAGAAGTATCTTGCAGTCGCGCTTGGAAAACCAAGGGATCGTCGTAATGCAGGAATATCTGCCAGAAAAGGTAGCAAGGCAGCTCTGATGAGACGTCCATTATTGCGCTGGTGGGTTCGAGAAAGAAGCAAGCCTGGGTTCCATAGACTTTGAAGCTGAGAAACTAGAGGACGTAGAACCCAATTCATTTGTTCGAGAGATGGCTCGCGTGGCCCAGGAACAATACCAACTAAAAATATGTTTTCTGGTCGATAGCGCACTCTAACAGGCAGTGTAAGACATACCAGGACGATAAAAGTTATTGATACATGTCGGCCACTTTGTTTGTTTCCAAAAGGATTTATCCCATCAACAAACATTCCAAAGGTAAGGTTACCGCTTTTGGATGTAAATTGTTCCCCATCTGGGCCGCGAAATTCTTTCCATATCTTTGATTGATGTATATCTTGTATAGAGTCGCGAGTGTCAAATTTCTTAGATGATTCTGCTAATGACTCGTCAAGTAATGATTCGACACCAGGACGCGACAGTAAGCGTGCAATCCAGTCAGGAAAACTCTGGAACGCATAACGTCGAACCGGTTTTTGACCGCCCCTAGCAGACCGTAATAGAACTTCACCACAGACACGCGCAGTGAAATCTGGAGTGTGATTGTCGTTTGGCGAGGCAAGAAACTCAGTGTCCATGGCCATGCCCTCAGGTGGACCACCGGGGATGCTGGAAAGTCGATGATTACATGTGAGTGGAGCGCTTTCGATTGGGTACAGAGCAAAGCATGATAAACAGCAATTCATGTATGTAAGGCTGGGATCAACTTGAAGCCATTCGAAAACTGTAGAGATTGTCAGAGGCAGCCGATGTATGATCTCTTCATTGTAAGGGAGAAGTTCAGTCGGTGATGAAGTTTGCCTCAAGCCATGCGTCAACGAGAGCCGGATATTTGCTCTTTGTACATCGAGAAGCCACGAAGTACCCTTCATGGAGACGTGGCTATATACGTTCATGAGAGCTGCAGCCAGAACAACATGCAGATGTAAGGCATTGATGAGCTTCAGATCAAAAGTGAAGAATCGAGCTATATCCAGTCCAGTCAGTATTCAAGCAACAAATCCAAGGCAAGATCAAGAAGTGACCTACCGCAGTCATAGGCTTGAATTCCAGATTCCCGAGCTTGAATCGTAGCAAGGCAATCTTCAGAAGCATCGTCGTCCTGTAAGACAGATGTTGATCCATGAATGGCAGTCGACAGCAATTCATCCTGTCTTGATTCTGTAGGTCTTGAACTTCCTGCATCAGGGAATTGATTATGTGACGAAGCACCGGGTATATCATCAGATGATCGTGAGGGCTGATTCGGACTCAGGACCACTTGTTCAAGCCGTGATATCAGGTCGTTTTCGCTTTCAGCATCGGTTCGATGAGTAGACTGAGAGGGACGTGATGTTTTCGTAGATTTTGTGGAATTTTCTTGGGCTTGATGTCGTAATTGCGCGCGTTGATGGGCTTCAAATGCCTCGGGACTTAGCTCAAAGCCGCGACAAGAGATTCCGTTTGCGTCTATGTAACAACCGGAAGAGCATTCGTACAGAAGACATGTGCAAACATATCTTCGAGTCTGACGATTCTTCTTATTTGGGGAAAGCATATCAATTTATGGTTGAGTTGTATTATAAGGGTCAAAGCCGACTTCTATCGTAACGGTTGAAGGCAGAAGCTGTTATGGACACATGAACATTAGACACATGATATGTATGTATGATATGCAGGACTCTAGAATCTTATCGTTGCAACACGTTAGATGGGAAGAGAGTGGAAAACAGAGTACAATTTAGTACCAACAAGCCTATAGACTTTTCTTATCTCCAAGAAACGTCTAAAGATTCCATACTAAACGCCCCCCAAACATACACCTTAGAGAGAGACAATTACATTCAAAACATTCCGTCTCAAACATCAAAGTACCGGGAGACCAGATGCCAAAGTAGAAACAAGATAAGAGGCATTCCTAAATGTATAGTCAACACATAAGATACAAGTTCTATGATTAAAGTAAGATTGGATGAGAAATAGATTTGTGATCATCGAAAAAGCGAGGGCTCTACAATCTATGTTTGAGGTAATGAGGGTGCTTGAGTTTCTTCTCCAATGTCTTGAGTTGACGGTTTTGGAGGGCTTGGCGTGTTTTTCTCCAAAATGTCCCTGATGTGAATCAATACTATCATAAGATGAACAGTACGAAAAAGGAATACAACAGGAAAGATGACTCACGAATGATATTCAGTCAACGCTGAAATAAATCCAACTTCTTCAACAGTGCGATCAAACATTTTCTGTCTGCTTTGTAGTACCGTCATTTCGCATTTCAGCTTGTTCTCGAGCTCCGCACGCTTGGTTGATGAGATCGTAGATTCGCGTAAATGAAGTTGTAAATGTTCAATGGACTGATGACTTTTTCTGAGATAGTTGACACTATCATTGAGGTTATCTTCAGCAATATCGCCGGTATGGGCAATGGCAGCAACCTCATCTTCATTCAAAAAATGGTAAGTTTTGAGGAACTTGTCGATGCTTTCAGCTGCATTACGGAAAAGCCCAGCCCTGAGGTTTGAAAGACCGTAGATGTTGAACTGCGTCATGTGCTCCGAGTCAATGTCAGAGATGGTGTCGATGGTTTTTGGATATTCTTCGACCAAGCATGAAGGGCCACGTAGTAAAGGTGCTTGTACATAATTGGTGTCGGTGGTGGATGGTATAGCTAGATTAGAGAAACATGGAGCCATCATTTGAATAAAGATTTTTCGAAGGAGTTCATGATCTTCTTGAGCTTTTTCAGTGAATCTGAGATGAGGATAGAAAGCGAAGATCATTTCTAAAAGTCTGTTGGACGTAGCGTTAATCAAAAAGGTATCAGGATCAAACTTGAGAGATTCATCATTGAGAAAGTCCAGAACATAAGTAGGTAAGAAAACACAATTTGATCTTCTTATAATAGGCATAGTAATGTGAGTATTTCGTATTTCAAGCGTACTTGGAAAATAAAGTGTGTAAGGAAAACTTCAAACTGCACTTGGCTTATATAAGTAGACACACGCTTGGAGATGAATTTGAAATTCAATCATGAGCCCTTGATCCATCAATCTAAGTTTGTCAAACTGGTCTTCATGCCATTTGGTTCTGATGGTTCCTAAAAATTCCATCGGAGATAAAGGAATTGGAATTAGATTAATTTGTTACAAATTCCATCTGTTTTCTAATCTGCTACTAGCTGGGCATTGTCCAAGACCGCCTTTTACGTATTGGTATTGAAACTGAGGTGAGCTTGTAACGATTTGAATTCATCTTCTCAGTTCTGTCAATCTGATTCAATGACAATCCTCGTGAAAGGATCTGTCCCCTCTCACTTTACGATACATGGTCTGATAGATTGGAATGAGTTCTGGTACAACGGGCAACAGTGATCCAAAACCCCTGCTTATTCCAGGATGTGTTTTCTTACTTTTCTCTGGATAGGCATCTCTCGACTTAACAAAACAAGAAAACAGATGTAATCATCAAGGGTCTATTGATGATGGATATGGGCTTAAATTTGTGGAATTAATTTTGTCACATGAGACGGTTTTGATCAATGTATCGTTCAAGCCGCTCATACATGAGATCTTTATTCCAAGTTATGCTAGCCAGATCACAAATTCAGCCAAATTCTCAAACATCTTTCCAACTGTGATAACGTAAGATTTATATGGCATCCTCATCAAAATTGAGTTGAATCCCGGGAGCCTAAGAGCTACATGAGTACAACTGAGCTATAGCACTGTCCAAATGTGTTAAGATGAAGTACAGAGAGAGAACAAAATCGGCATCAATATGATCATTGCGATCTATCAGAATGAGTAATCTGGTTGTGGCTGAGCATCATGATTGTTGGCATCATGATCATTAGCATCTTCATCTTCGGAATCTTTTTCGTACTCTTCTTGAAAATCTACGTGTTCAGGCCCCACAAAACGCTTGATCAGTCTTTCGTGTGTCTTGATCTTGTGATGCGCCGAGTCTAACTCGTCTTGCAGATCAATAGCTTCTACTTCCAACTCTTCAACCTTGAGCTGCAAGATGTGAATATTTTTGATGGCTTGTTCCAGAAGATCCTCGACCTTTATCATCGCGCTTGCTGAACAAAGAACTAGAATCAGAGGATGTTGATTGGTAACACTAATCCCAAAAGTATGCGCACCATGTTGCTCTTTAAAATCTTTGAGGGTATCAATGCCGTCTTTGGTCTCAATCATGGTTGTCGAGATGTCCAATTGAGCCAATTGTTCCTCAAACGTTCGCGCTGAAATATGATGTTGAAATCAATTCGATTGGACTGGCTTGTACAAACCTCACCAAAAGAGAAAACAGAAACACTCACCTTTTTTAACTTGCACCCGGTGATTCTCTCTGGACACATCCACACCAGACGGCTTTGAGACATAAGTACTTCCTTGAATACCTTAGAGCATGACCGCAAAAGTCAGGAACATTCCAACACGAAAAAGAAGGAAAACTAATAACCTCGTGAACCAGCAAGGGCTTTAAAATCAGAAAAACAAGCGAGATTTGGAGCCTTGGGTACATCAACAGGGGGATACATGTTGGTGATTTCTTGAAGCATGGTTGAACGCAAATGTAGAATGAGTAGATATTATTTTCAAAGACTTTGACTAAGTCAAATACAGATACCACGATTGATCAGCTAACTTGTGCCAATTTGAAAAGGAAATTGGGCGTAATAAATCAGCAGATGAAAAAGAGAAAAGCGAGACGAGAGTCCAAAAAGTAAGGTCGGTAATTCAAACTGAGACTTACGATGTGACCAATGAATGTGAATGATCAACTACAGGCAAGGATAGATAATCTACTACTTATAAGGTGAGCGGACGTGGCGGCTGATAAGTCATGACAAGAGTGAGGGGATTGTCGAACATAGTCCGTAACTTCGGAGTTGAAGATAAAGCGGCCATAGAGACAATATATGCAATCAAGAACGATTAAATGAGCCTGATTTTTGGGCCGGAGTTGGTCATGACTCATGATAGTGTCATTTCTCATGAATGTGATGAAACATTTGAATCATGGAGGAGAGAAATTTCAACGCCAGATTTACACAACCATCAATGTAATGCTTCCATCTATGGAATTATTATCATAGTCATCACATTGAGCGTGGATCTCTCAATATAAGTACAATACATTCTCAATACATTCTACTTATATGGTCGTAGAGGGTGGGTGGCTTCAAGAACCCACCCACCCTCCGAAGTAATACTCTGAGAGTTATGTGAGTGAAAGTGGTCATAGGACAGGAAATCAATAGCACACAAATAGGAAAATCGAACAAAAAATGAATCAATCAGATCAGATAAATAACATTACAGTCAAAAGGTTTTTGTGACAAAAATCTAAATCTACGTGATTAGTCATCCATAAAGTACACATGCTGTCACCTGCCGCCAGGACAGTGAGATCATGAACAAATATAATCAAATATTGAGCGGATCTAAAGCTATCTGAAGTCACATTCGCAAAGTATGTCATACACCACAACTTTATCACAGAATCTGGCTTGACCAATTAATCACTATCATCACCTGCAGGTTCATTGTTCATCAATTCTGAGTCCGAATCCTTGTTGCTGTTGTTGAGTTCCATCAGCTTTATGATACATCTCTCATGCGTTTGAATAGCTTGTTCTGCTGTTGTACACTGCTGATGAAGAAGTTCCATTTGTTTCTTCAAGTTCGCAACTGTTTCTTTGAGGGTGTTTATGCACTTTTCTTGCTGGTCAAGGCGATTGATATTTTCTTCGAGCAAGCGTTCTGTAAACACAATGATGGACTCAATTAGCAGATACTTTTAAATCCCTGCGTACAATGTAATTTACCTAACTGGGATTGTTGTCTTTCATGCTGCACAAAATTGGAGTTTGATGTTTTCTCAATGACATTGATCTTGTTCAATATCTTAGAGACTGATTCTTCGAGGAGATGTACTGATCAAAACCATGGGTCAGTGGATATTTCAAGTATTATTCGCATATGAAACAATACTGACCTTTTTCTGCTTGAAGTCTTTCCTCCAGGAAGATATCTACTCCCGACTTGTAAATTGAAGTTGATGACGACTGTACTGATGGCACTTTTTGCTCAATTTCTGAGCGCTCAAGGCAATCAGTTTGATCAGAAAGCGGGACACAATTAAAGAGGGATTGATGGGGACCACTGACCTAAATTGTCCACAGACAGCAGGTCCACGTCTGAGAAGTCAATAAGATCGTGTAACTTAGAAGCCTCAGGAAGGATGATATTGCATTTTCCAGGGACAGGTGCGCTGAAAGCTTTCACTCGTGAATTCATCGTTCCATTGGTAGCTGCAACTTCATAATATTTCAGCGCTTTGAGGTCTTCCTTAGAGTCCATCTCCATGAGATTAAGACCCGGCTCCTGCATTGTTGGTTTTATTTTACGCCGCTCCATAAGCGAAGATTTTCCTGAATCAAGCGAAGGCAGCTTCTTGGATAGTTGCTGTTGCTTAACACGTTTCGACAAACATCACAAGAATCAATGAATATATAGACACTCGCGGATCAAATTGAGACTTACCCTCTTTTCTTTTTTACGTTTGGATATGATAGGAAGTTCATGAACTGGTTCCACATTCCCTGATACAGAGTTGGAACGGTCCAAAGCAAAGAATTGGGGTTGGAAGCCAGAGCTCAATGGGTATACTCATCAGTGATTTCTCTTCTGTATGAGAGACTTACCCAAGTTAGTCCGCTTGGCAGGCTTTGTACTTGAGCTAGGAGAAGCATCCCGCTTTGGTTGTGCGGTTACTTTCAAAGCGACTGTTTGCGACAAAATCGGCGGACCTGGCATGTTTGGAGAATCAGAGCCTGCTGATTTGGGATCAAATCATTTGATCCCGAAAACGAAATGACACAAACCATCTGTAGCTTGAGCCGTTTCATCGGGATTCCGGGTTGCCAGTGCTGGTAGGTTGCTTGTTGGATCTGGGAAGACTTCACATACACAGTTTTCATTTCTGATTAGCCAAATTTTCAAAAACCAGGTCAGTTGAGAAGCTCACACTCAGGCTGTTTCTTCCGCACTTTCACCGCCACATCAGTTTTGTTGATGCTTGAGGAGACTGGAGACTTAGGATGGTTAATTCGTAGCCAATCTAGCATGACTTGTTTTGTCACGCCTGGTGCACTTGGGTCCATGACGCCTGGCGTGCTACTATCTAACATATCTGAAAACTAAAACAGGATACGCATCACGGAAAGCGTGATCAGAAATGATCCAAAATGCATGATCATATTCAAGACACACGAACCTGATGTTGGAGGCAGATAAAAAAAGCTTTTGACTTGGAAGTAGTGTTAAATGAGATCACCCACAAGACTCGGCTGTTAAAGATGAAAGTATGTGAACACAATCTGTAGTTAGTACCATAACGTTTCAACTCCCTGGTGAAGTTCAAATACAGAGGTGGTGTACAGAGTAGTGACGGTGTATGTACTGTTATGATAGGTATTGAAGGTATGACTTTGAAGGCGGAGATGATTTATACCGAGGTAGAGGTCAGAGGAAACAGATCACAAGGAAGATATTGAAGTTATGGATTTGGAGCCGCAGATGATAGATATCAAGGTAGAAGTCGGACAATACAAATCAAAAGCAAGATAGATGTAAGAAGACTGTGACCAAGAGATGAAATCCTCAACAAGAGTTGATCAAAATGCAAAACGAAATTGATTGATTGAAAAGCAGAGATAGAACTTAACTCGGCAAACACTGTGAGCTCGGCAGTGATCCATCGTTGTGATCCAACTTATATATTTGTGTACTGTGGTTGAGATACTTGATGAGATGCGCCCTCTGAAATCAAAACAAGTGTATATCAGCAGGAAACCATGGTGATTCATGAAGTTCTTCGAGTATAATCAGGTATAATCAGCCAATGAGTAGATTGATGACTGTTGATGAGTGAAAGAATGATGCGATCATTCATCATCAGTAAGACTGATGCGATTATTAGTGAAGTCTGGAGTAGAATGATTTTGGGTAGCAAGGCTGACACACCACAAAACAAAGTGTTGTTGACGATACTCAAAGACAAGTCAAGGTTGAGGGATTCATTAGTCGATAGGCTTTACTTGGATGTCACTACATGTCTTGATTGAAACAGCCAGGAACATCTGTTGAGTATAGAAAAGTGTTGCGTGGATAGAATAGAACAAAAAAAGGCAAACTCAACCAGTCCCTTTCTACCTCGCGAGGGTGAGGGACTCTTTACATAACGTTCGAACAGATCAGCTCTGGAGGATGCCCATGAACCTGTGTATTCATACATAGCGACTCTCCCAGCAGGTATTAGATAAGGTTAGGATAATCAATCTAAGGAAATTCTGTCGGAAATGTAAAGCAAACAGAAGTGCAGGATAGTTTTTTTCTGAATTGAATGTTGTATTTCTAGAGAGGGATGCCTTGTTTGAGAATGAAATACAACATTTCGAGTTGGGGCACTCAACACGCCTGGTAGTACAAAAGCTGAAACAAAGTTCTGTATGGGTATAGAAAAGTAGAAAACCCATACTTTTCTATGCGCGCACTAGTTTTCTATGCGC
>MWRL01012898.1:0-14106 GCA_002157085.1 Melampsora occidentalis | reverse complement strand
TTCGCTATAATTCAGATCTGATTCTTTCTTCCAGCGTGAGATGTAAAGAAAGAATTGTGCTTTTACTCCAAGACTTCTTAGGTTAACATGGCCTCCAATGTCATGTCATAAACAACAATCGAAGTTTGGAAGAAGGAAAGATCTATGTATCATCCTGGAGCGAAAGATGATGAGGGTGATGACATAATGATTTGAATAAGCTAATTGATAACGTTTGACATGAGAGAGGAGCGAGGGCGTTTTGATTAAGTCCGATCGAAACAGAAAAAATAGCAAATTGTACATACAAAAGCTGAGGATCAACAAAAGATCACTTCAAAGTTCACACGAACTAACTCAGCTTCATGATCACTTGACTAACAACTATTCAACTTCATCACTCAGTCAAACGAGTTCAAGAAGGCTTCTACAAGATATCTTCTCGATCAAAACAATCATGAACAACAATCTTGACTATCATTCATATCAACATTCAAAACCAATTCAACCTGAAACAAACCGAAGAACAACTCCTCCGATCTATCCAAATTGGTATAAAGGTGAATATCCTTGAATCAATCTCATCATCATCGTTCAGCTCGAAACTGACAAGTCCTTCTCTTCGATCAGTACTTCAATTACCATCAACCGAAGATCTCAACCCGAAGGAAATCCATGCAGCGTACTTAACTCAAGCTGCCTTACATGATCCTAATAATTTTGCCATCGGAACAGAGGATCATGCAAGAGCTGTGACTTATTCAAAAATCATAAGACACGCTTATGAGGTTCGATCCAACTCATGACTCATCATTTCCAACAAAAAAACTATCGATCACAAGAAAACCTAATTCCTTTGATCGTTTGACTCCTTGGATCAGGTCTTAAGCAATAAAGATAGGAAGAACAGGTACGATTCTTTGAGGTATCAAATTCGCTCTAAATTTGACAGAGGTAAACCATTTTTAGTCTGAATTCAACTCCTTTTCTAAGTAAACCCGAAACTGATATATACCATGATTCTGTTATTGTTTTCTTCTAGACCAATTGATCGAAAGATCAAAAACTTTAGCAGAAGGATGGTTAAAAAGTACAGAATCAAAAACAAGAGCAACAGAAGAAGCATTAACCTCTGAATTAGCGAAAAAAAGATTAAATGAATTTTTTGAAACCAGTACGAGATTACGAATGAAAGATCCAAGTTTACCAGCACCAAGCAGAGAAGAAGTGTCAAAGTTTTTTGCAAAAGAAGCTCAAAGAAGAAAAGAAGCAATCGAATTAAACAGATCATCACATCGTACTGCATTAGAATTAATGATTTTAGCTGAATTCGAACGTAGATCGATTGGAATGGAATCATCGGAAAGACGATTAAGATGGCAAACTGCAAGAGATGAATTTAAAAAGATTAGTGCTGAACGACAATTAATCGATCAAGAACGTGCTCAACGTCAATGGGAAATTTCACTTAATCAATTCTTTGTTGATCATATTAGAGAACATAAAAAAAATAAAAACCAACAGTTTCCTTCTATCAAATCACCTTCTATTAAATCACCTTCTATCAAATCACCTTCGGTTCAGGATTCACATAGGTTTAATCAACAAGCGATGAGATCCCCAATTAAAGAAAAACGGAGAGTCTCAATTAATCTTGAAAGTCCAGACACCAACAAATTCGGTAGTCCATTGAGTTTCTAAATCACAATTTTTTATGTAGTAAAATAATCGTCGGGATCGTGTAGTTTGTGTTAAACTTTTGCTTATTCTATTTCTATAACATTGATAACGAATCAAACCATCGACGCGTTTTCTTGTACGGACGACACCAGCTATCTTGAAAATCTAACTTCAAGCTTGATTCCTTGTCCAACTTTTCGTCAGTTTTGTCTTATGCTCAAAAAGAGATCTTAATTTGTATAAATTGTTGTCAGTTTTGTGTTCTTGAAAACATGTTGTATTTGTGATTGAATCTTTTACCGTCTATGTTGTACATACATTAATGAATTTGATAGGAACTTTTGATACTTTCTGTTGAAATTGAGGATTGGATATTTAGGGTCAATCTTGGTTTCTAAAACCTTACACACATATCTTTATCGCCCTCATTGAGCGTGAGCCCATCCATTTGGAAGTTTTGATGATTTTATGCTTACCTTTTGATTTCAAGTTACATCAAAATTAGGCATCATCATGCTCCTTTGTTGAATTTGGAATTTTGCTCCCTCTACTTCTTTCTCTAACCCACGATTTGCCAAGACTTAACTCAGAAAAAGTGGACGGAAAGCATAGAAATCTTCCTAGCCATATTGCCAATCTTGTTTTATCGTGCTCTTTCAAATAGAATATGGGTTGATCCCATTAACTGCCTATGAATTCAATGACCATAAAGGTACAAAAAGTTGGAAAAATCATGAAAGAGTCTTTCAGACAAAACTTGTTGCTAAACTCCTTGGTAAGAAGTTTTAAAAATACATTAGGTTCAAAGGGACAGGCAATATATAATGATCAGGGTTTTTAATGAGCTTGTATGCTGATCATCAAAACTTCAAATTATTTCTACAAGCATTCTTGTATACATCACTTTTTCTTCGTAAATAATTCCTTTTGATTCACATTAACCTTTGACGTTCAATTATTGACTTCTGTTGAGTATTTCGACTGACACGCCTGATGAATTTCCAATGAAAAGGGGTTCCGAAATTAGCTTTTGAAAAATCCCTTTGGTCTTTGGGGGGGTAGAATGAGCGTACCAATATTTATCGAGTACATCAGATTGACCTAATTGGTTGAGGAAGTCTTCGTCGTGCGTCTGCAGTGATCAATGCAACCGTCAGTGAAGGAGTCGTGAATCAAGCGTGTAATGAACGACTCGGAGGAGAGTGAAACCCACGATGACTACTAATTGAAAGTTGGCTTGATCCCTTCGCTCTTTGATGATCCTAGTAGCAGAACAGCAAGTAGCCAATAAGTGTCGGTGATAGCGATTCGCACGGAAATAAGTCCAGTACTTGTCGTCTAGATAAGTAATACCAACTCACTCTGAAAGGGCATTAGCCAAAGCATTGATGTTATCTTTATCAAGATTAGTCGTAGGTTCATCCAAGGCTAGAATACCACAGTTAGTCCCAAAAGATTCAGCCAAAGCTAATCGAATGATGATCGAAGCTAAAACTTTTTGTCCAGCAGAACATCGACCTCTCATATCCATCTCAACTTGGTCTTTCAACATTACCACCTTTAAGAGTCAAAATGACAAGAGACCGTGCAGGGGTAAGCCATCCATCATCGTGGGAACGAACTGAACGTCTACTTGTACCTACCCTATAGTTATAAGAGCGATTGCTTTTTGCATTCTCGTTTTCGGATTTGATCAAAATCTTATCGATATCTGACGAGGGATCGAGAAGAAAGCTTCAGACTGAATATCTAGTGACTTAACCAAAAAAATCTGGGCCAATCCAACTCACCTGTCCCTTGATAAGTCTTTTGCCATAAGGTCTGGATAGTATCATTTATTTCGGCCATCTTGTGTGAATGGTACTTCATGATCGCCTGATCTAGGGCTTTAGCATACTTGTCCAAGTCTTGATTCGCGATCTCAACAGTCTACATGTCATTTCAGTCGTAGGTGTATTTCAAAGTTATGATATGTAACTCGAGAAGCTAAGAAAAATCTCTAACGTACTTTGACTTTGATCAGTTGATTACGATGTCGGTTAAAGATATCCTTGAACTCGACTTCCATTTCACTTTTCTTGTCTTTAAGATTCTTTCTGTCCATCCCAATCTCACCGCCCAACTTCGCATGCTATGTGACACCACACAGATAAATCATCATGGAAAATCAATTTTTCAAAGAGAAAAAACTTCAAGGCCTCTCACATCTGCCTGGAAATCCGCCTGTAACTTTCGAGCTTTATGATACTCTTCATCATATTTCCTGTTTGCCTCATGAGCTCCTTCGACGTCCAATTCTTGCAAGGCGCTTTCCAGCCCAGCTATCTCGTCGCGATGAGCTCGTAATCTAATATTATCACTAATATTCCTTTCAAATTCTTTCGCCTTTGTCGATTCTTGATCCAGATCGATCAACGTCTGTTGCGAGTCTGCTAATCTTTGGGTAGTCTCTTTGATCAACTGCTCCAGTCGGGCAATCTCTTCCTGACACCGTTCCATACTCGTCTCAATCCCTGATTCAACAAATCTACCGATTGTGTCCCGAAGATATGTGAGTATGAGGTCTGCAACAGTATCTCAATTGTCGACGGAACTGAAAAATGAGAATGACAATTACGCACTTGGTAATTTCTCGATTGATGGTCTCAATCTGATTAAGACTTTTATTATACATCTGGACCTTCCTAACAACTTCCAGCTCGGCCCGCGAATTTTCAGCGCTGAGTTCTTTGAGCTCGTTTTCCAGTCGGCTGATAGGCTCAGCAAACGTTCCGATATGCTCATCAATTTTCTATAATTCCAAAGAAAGCATCAAATACATGGAATCAGATCCCAAACTTAAACGTACTAGCCATGCTATACTTACCTTAATCATCTCATCCAATTGCGCTATCTCACCTCTCAATTCTTCTTTTTGCTTTTCAAATCCTTCTTTTTCTTTGATCTGTTGTCTCTTGTTATTCAGGTCAAGCTCAACTTGATGTATCTGGTTCTCGAGCAACTGAATAGACGCTCTCTTGGCGTCTCTTTCAGTGACCATGCTATTCATCTCCTTCCGCACTTCAGCACTGTTGAAGAAGTAAGGATGAATCTGTTCAGCCAATGAAAACCCCCTTAATTTGCCTCAAAGGAATAAGTCAATTTGATAGATCAAGGAAACAGACTCACAGTTTTGTAGCTAAACCTTCAAGTTCAGCTTCCACATCTTCACTCGTCTTTGTTGAACCCGAGTTTTCAAGCTCAAATTCCAATTCCTGTATCTCGCGTTCTAGATCGTCAGCCTCGAGGTGCATTCGAGTCATGTCCATCACTGAACGCTTGCATAACATCAGCTCGCTTATCTGATCCTTCAGCTGCTCAACGTATCTTCGAGTCTGCGAATATGATTACTTAGCTTCAAGTAACGACGAAATGGATAGTAATGAAAACATCCATACATCTTCGGATTTACGACTGGAAGCAGCCCACTCAGACTCCAGTTCCTTCAATTCATTTTGAACGCTGGGCAAATCGGTTTCTCGTAACTTTTTCGCTGCGAGCTCATGGGGTAATAGTTTCTTCACACGCTCTAGTTCATCCTGCCATTCTTTGAGGTCGTCCTGAAGTTCGGCTTTTTCTCGCGGTATTTCCTCGAACCTTTTATTGCACTGAGTATTTCAAGGAAAGACATGTGTGAGTCTTGTGAGGAATCTGTTTGACAAAAAAACTGACATAACGCTCAAACGCCTGGAACTCTCGTTGGTCTTCAAATGTTCTTTGACAGGCCCCGCAGTAGTTTTCCTTTTTGGCTTGCGCGAGCATCTTGTCATAAAAACTGATGGAGAAACCGATGACATCAAGGTCTCTACAAAAGTTGAAAACATGCAACAGCTTCGTAAGTAACTTCGCCGTCTACTGGACAAAGAAAAATCATATTCCGAAAGACTCGTTAGGTCACCTAGTCAGATGAAGGATTTCCGCCTCCGCAATAGTAATCAACTGCGAAACGGTCTCCCCTTTTTCGTTTTTGATTTTCTTTTCGAGACCTATACAAAAACACGCGTCAAAGAACTCATCAAGCCTTCCACGTCGGATTTGAGTAAAGGAAAAAGTAAAAGCGACATAGGAAGGTGCAATTGACCATCAAGTTCGCGTTCTAAGGACTTTGTCTTAGCCTTGTTCATTTGTAACTTGGTATCCACTGTCTGTAACTCTCGAGCAGCAGTGGCGTTGACAGTCTCAGCATCTCTTGATTGACACTCTATGTCTCTAAACCAAGGATCGGGGGTTCAGTATCACTGTTGTATCACTTGAACAGACAACAAAGACATACCGGAGGGCGTCACCGATATCCTTTTCGGCATTGTCGAGTGTCATTTCAGTTTTGACCAATTCTTTGAATTTTGGACCATGAGATTCGATTCTGATATACCCCAAAGAATGATAATGTTAGAATGTCAGTCAAACTTCTATCAGGAGAGTTTCGTATAAGACCCATCGTTTGAGATCAAGACAAAGAGTCACGCAACATTGTATGAATTCCATCATTTTTCTTTTTGGAATCAGAACGTTTCAAAGCCAATTTTGCTCGAGTATCAAACTGTCGATGTAATCCACTCAATTCTAGATGTAATTTATCCTTTTCATCCTCTAGTGTTTTGAGTTCATCATTCTTGGCTTTGATCTTATTATCAGCTTGGTTTTTAGTCATCCAATCTGTTAAGCTTTTTAAACGTTCCTGCTTCTCCTTTAAAGTTTCAGTCTGATATTTGATGTCACCTTCAGATATTTTGACACTCTCGATTTGGACAACCAATTTCCTGATACGCTGCCGGATAGTGTCCTGGGCATCGATGATAGATAAGTAAGACGGTCAACATAACAACAAGAACAAATTTCGATGGTTCCAACGTACAGCTTGCTCCTGTGAAGCTTGTTTCTTTTGTCGATTAGAGCTTTCTTCACTCTTGTGTTCGAAGATTTTTTTTTGCTTATTTTCTTCGGCTTTTTTTCCTTCTCGCTGATTTGAGCAAAAAAGCTCATAATGTCAACTTATGACAAGTGACCACGACTTCTAAGTATGAAAATCTCACTTTCACTTGCTCCAGCTCAGATGTACATCTCTTCTGAGACTCGGTCAGTGTTTTGAGGAACTCTTCGACTTGCCTATCATCGATCGGGCCTTCAAAGCCTTGGATCTGATGATGCTCGCTTAGACGCCTGACCAAGTTCTGCCTTTCTTCTAATGCAGACACATGTCTCTGTGGATATATGAAGATACATTATCATCCATCATGCGTGGTAATGAGACTGAGGAGGATAAAACAACCCAAATTACCTGAGTCTGTGCCTTCAGCTGACCTAACTCGGTAAACTTGTTCTGGTGTTTTCGCCGCTGCTTGGCTATTTGCAATTCAAGATTCTCTAATTGATCTTTGTTATCTTGCAATCGCTCAGCGTGATTTTCCAACTTAGCCCTAGATTCTTCTCGAGAATTTCTCAAGTCTTCATCCGTAACTGAATAATCAAAGAGTCAGTCAGAAAGTCGACGCTGCGCTTTGAAACAAAATATATATATTTGATCAAGAACGAACCACCTGTGATTTCCTCCATGCCCTGCAACAGATCCTCCACCATCTCTTCACGATTTTCTTTCTGCCGTGACAAAGTGGCATACTCATTCAGAATTTCCTTGTAATGTACAGCTTGTTCGTAAAATTTCTTGTTATCCTCGGCAAGACTAGCAATTTTAGCATCCAAATCATTGTAATGCGCCTCTTTCTTCTCGATATTTGCCTTAATCTTGTCTATACTTGCTTGCAGCTAATACGGCAGGAGATTACAGGAAGCTAGCCTCATAGTCAGATTCTTCCTACAATGCTATGTATTTGACATGTCTTTTTGAATTGGTGTCAAATTGGAATGGAACTAACTTTTTCTGCACGACCCTTATCAGTTGCTAAGGCAGAATATCTCTCCTTGTCAACTTTCAGGTCCGCTGTTGCTTCTTTTTTGATGAGCTTCAGGTTATCGAGTGCTTTCGTATATCTGTTTGATATACATTATCGCAATATTGCCAGAGTTAGAAGCTTGACATACGCGTTTTGATGATGAGATGAAGTTTGTCAGGGTGACGAACTTGGTTGCCTCGAAAATCTCATCAAATCTGTACCCTCAAAACAAGAATCATTATGAGTACAGTAGTATCCATAAAAGCAGACGAAGATTTTATGTCATTCACTTTTTCTTTAAACTGGCGGGTTCGGACAACGGCCAATTGCTCTCCTCTTGATGACAAAATATCACGTTTTCAAGGATAGCTTTTGATATCCCTAGCTGTCGAGGAAGTTCTATGTCCATCTCGGCACATTTAGTCGATATTGTCCGTCTCTGAAAGTTTTGTCAGATTTGCATTCTACGACAGAAGAAGACCAAATATGTAAGGAGTCAAACCTTTCCACTAGATCCCTCACGGCCATCATCATTGTACGATAGCGTCCCTTCAAGAGTCTTCATGGTGATCCCAGCAGTCTTCTTCTTGGTGACTTGGAGACGGCGACTAGCGACTAACTTTGTACCAGCGGCATTCCTGAACCGTAGCATGACTTCTGCCATCACAGTAGATTCACCAGCCATAGATGGATCATGCACGAATGCACCACCTTTGGCGTTGGGTGGTAGATCACCAGTGGTAATGTATTTTAAGCATTCAATGATAGTCTTCAATGGAAATCAAAATTGTTTATTAGCATGAGCTAACAACTCTAAACATGGCGTGATGAGGGACAGATGGTGAGCCATTCGAAACTAACTGTCTTGCCGCTTCCATTATGACCAACGATGACAGTCAATGGACTATAGAATTGCATGACTGCCATTTGTTCATGATCAAAACTACGGATGCCACGAATGGCGATCTTGTCGATGGTTGACCTAAGAGAATCAAAAGGTTTGGAGTTACCGAAAGGGTAGGCAACCTAGACTGGTATGATCATCCTCAGTCCTTTCAACGTACATGATGACTACGTGATTCAGTCACAAGGCCCCAAGATAGTTCTGTCGAGATCAAATTCTAAAGCAATCAAGACCACAAGCCAGCAGACGCGACTTTGTGAAGTTATGAGTGTCGGTTCTGAGCTTCTCTAATCCTGTGCCACACAAACGACCTTTGCAAGTGATGAAATACGCGTGTTGGGTTGATTTGGGCGTCAAGCTAAAGAATTCTGGTTGAGATTCAAGTTCAAGAGAATGAGTTTTCCAAAAACCAATCCACAACAAAAAATCAAAACAAAGAACCCCGAGTTTCAAAATGACACATAGACTTAGCTACGGGGTGTAGGTCTTAAGGTCAGAAACCTTTTCGCTTTCACATTGTAACTTTGACCGCCTAGTTTTCGTCTCCACTCTCCTGGCCACATCTTATCATAGATCCACATCAAAGTACCACAAATCTCAATTTGCTTCAATCAACATGGGGAATGGTAAGTTTCAATCCATCTTCAATTTGAGTAGGATGATACTTATGATTCTGACAAACTTTTCAAATTTCTCAGACGGTGGTTCGATTCCGAAACGTGATGACTTGGTCAAAACTAAACATCGAGGCGAACAAGTTGATCCGCAACAAAAAGAATCTACTCGTTGGCATTGCTGTGCCCTTTCAAAAGTGAGTGATCACAAGCATTCACTATCTGTACAAATTGATCAGCTGAACTTGAAATTTCTCATATCCCGTTGTACGTATCTAGAGGCCTTTAGAAGAACCTATCGTTTCAGATCCATTGGGAAAGCTTTACAATAAATCATCAGTACTTGAATATCTTTTAAATAACGATACCTTTGGAGAAGATGGTCGACAAGTAGCCGGACATCTTACCTCACTTCGAGATATCATCAACCTCAAGATGACCTTCAATTCACAATCAACTAAACGAATCTGTCCTATCAGCTTAAAAGAAATGGGAGCCGGTTTAGGAAAGATGGAAATGCGTTGGGTTTATTTAATTGGCTGTGGCTGTGTGTTAACTGAAACTGGATTAAAACAAGTAGAGAAGACAAGTAAAAAAGTTGAATGTCCAGTTTGTGGAGAAGTCCAAGAAAGTTTAGAATGTGTTACTATCAATCCGAATGATTTAGAAGAAGAGAAGATGAAGATCAAGTTAGTTGAACAGAGAAGAAGAGAAAAGGAAGCTAAAGAGAAACGAAAACTAGAAAAGAAAGAGCAAAAGAAACGAAAGGTCAATGTGAACCAAGATGTCGAAGCAGGTAACGATTTAGGACCAGATTCGAATGCAACAAATGAAGAGTTGGATAACTACAAAATTCGGTCCAAAACAAAGAAGCCTAAGGTGGAAGTACCTCATTCGAAACTTGGCCAAGAGCCATCATCATCTATCGCTTCTTCCTCCTTATCGAAGATCAACAAAGAAATTCAGAAAGAAACCCAGCAAAGCCTTGTCAACTTGTCGTCAAGTACTCTCAACAGTATTTACGGTCCACGAGATAAAGATGGTAAACAACTTCTCGGTCAACAGAAAGAGTCATGGATGACAAGAGGTACTTGGACTCGCTACGCCGCTTGAATGGCAATCGTTACACTTTTTGTTTCATTCCTTACCTTGTAACATGTTCACATTCCTCGATACATTGTATGATTTGTTTAAATACTCTTGCACCTGATCATATTGTCACATTTTGAAGTCAGTCCATCCCTACAGATCACTCCACGTATGTCCTCTGTAAGCCCAAAAATGTTTGGTACAAATATCTCTGTGCCGGTCTTTCCATGTCTCCGTGTCCCTATCATGCGCCACTAAAGGAAAGTGGAATTCTAGGAAGCTCGACATGCACCATAGAAGCGCAGTGCGCGAAAATGATCTTGGTAATTGGAGATGGAGGCGGAGCGGAAGACAGAAAAGAATTGATTGGGTGGGTCAGTAAATCGTCATATTGTTGCAGGAAATTGGAACGCAAGTTTCTTGCTCCACTCGAGTCTCAAGTAAACCAATGATGCATGTATGTCATTTTGGTCGCATACCGTACGTCTTTCAGATCACTGCCAGCAATTGATAATCAGCAATTGGCGACTATATAACCTTATAGCTTCACAGTCAGAGTGTGAGCTTCGCATGCCAAGTGAGACTGGAGCTGAAATGCCGGCAACTCATCCTCTCTGTGACGAGGCTGCTGCTCACCCGATGTGAGCATCACAACAATTTGATAGACAAAAAACAAATTACATTCAAAAGGTAAAGTTCCTCGTGTATCTTATCTACCAAGAATCTCATTAATATATTGCATCCAACAAGTCACATCAATCAAATTCTTCTGAAACGATATCCATCAAGAAAGTAAAACCAGGAGGCGTTATACCAGAACCAAGAGAGTCTATTAATGCTTTTGGATAGCTGCTGATTAATTATTTGTGAAAAAAAGAAAACGGAATCAAAAAGTATGATAAATTTACGGATAGAATCCAACTTGATTAGTCAAAATGCTCTTGAAATCAATAATCATAAGCCACTCGAGCGCCCGCGAAAACGTAAGGATACTACAGCGATCATCAACAAAGTAAGGGTGGGTTCAGTACATCGATCCTCACTTATCGCTAGGAGAAGACAAATAGCAAAATGTGAAAAAGATGATCTGAAAGAACTGACCTTTGCTTGATACCAATTTCTGATCGCGTGAAGAACACCGGAAACAATCGTGTGACGTTGAGAAAATAATGTGAAGAAGCATAGGAAAGAGATGCACGGAACTACTCACACAAAGCTAGTCCTATGCGCAATCTTTGGTATGGTTGCCCAACTTCCACCGAGCATGACCCGATGTGTACCATCGAAAAAGTCACTCGAGTAACCAGGATAGAGTGAGCTGGATTGAAAACCATCGTGCCGATTGAATATGGTCCCGGTCCATTCCCAGACACCTCCGTTCATCCCACCTCTCCAGACCCCATCTACTTCTTTTTTTCCCGCTTTTGCTGGTATCGGATGCCAATGTCGAAAGCCAACTGGGCTAAGCGGCCCACCTGGAGGATTATCTCTAAGGTACACCCTCAACTCGTTTGCAGTTGGTAGCCGACCACCACGCCGATGTGCATAAGCCTCCAATTGACATCCCGATGCCTGTACCGGCCAATGTGTCCCGACTGAGAATGGCACTAAACCATAGATTGTACGAATTCGGATATCATGCTGCGAGTTTTTGGAATCGGAGTCAAAAGCGTAATTCCAAGATGCTGGTACGGCTTTCTTATCAAGTCTCAATCCTTGTGGCAGGTCCTCTAGTACATAGGCTAAATATTCTAGATTGGAAACCGGCTTAGGGGATAGTTTGAAAGGACCGACCACCTCGGTCCGAGCTGGGTGTTCGTTATCCCATCCGAACTCATGATTCTCAGAGAAGTCCAGTTTTTCATCATCCCGATCTAGATCATCATGCCCCACCAGCAACATAGTTGCTTCAGAGTATATGATCAAATCTTCTTTGTCTGTCGACTCAGTGGTAGCTTCCAGGTCCCATTGACGTGAAAGCGAGGTCCAGTCCGGGGAACTGAAGGTCGACAACGGGTTGAGGGAAGGCATCTGAACAAGCATATATAGGAGTGTTTCGAGATGCATGGCCTCATGCTCGTATATCTATTTCCGTCATGCCATATTGAAAATGATCAAACTCAGCAAGTTTTATAAATTTACTCCAAAAGCCGGAAACTTGTCCATACTCATCGGCTGCACTCATGCAAGTTCGCCGGAGATGGAGGTCAAGCTCTATGAAATTGACTGCACATTGGACTTACCATCCAAAGTACTCTTGCCAGTGACCGCTTCAAAGCCACCGAATGATTCTCGATAGATCCGTACACTTTTGAGATCCTAGCTCGTAAGGAGTTCTTGAAATCAAGGATCTCTGACAAGCTGGGCCATTCATCTTCACATTCTGGTACTTTTGAGTGTTCGTTGCAGATACTGGGGTCGTCCATGTCGGGATCAATGCCTCTTTCAAAGATTTCTGAGAATTTTTGGGGGTCGCTGTAGGGCTCGCAGAAATATCGACTGAGATGAATGTCTGAAAACACGGGTATATGTCCAAGATAGACTATGACAAGAGGGAGGATCAGTCAAGGGTCTCGATTGTTGAATGTATATATGGTGATGATGAAAAGAAATGTGGGATATGCTCTCTCATATTCAAATCTTGATCGCTCACATAAGCAGATGTGCCTCAAGTCAATCGGCTTGGTGTATAGGAGATCTCGAGGAATGATACCCATCGTGACCAAATCCCAAGCTGACCAAAGTTCATCCCACTCGGTCATTGTTGGCATATTTCCTTTGGAATACTCTTTTGCATCAATCAAGCGTGGGAATTCCGGTTGTTCTGACAAAGAACTGGGTTGGAGAGCTAAGTAAATGATCAAAACCGGGCGAACAAAGACGAGGAGGAGATATCAATGTCATCATTATTGATTCACGATGCGTATGCACCGTCATTAAGATCAGAATATGTCTGTAACAATCACGGGAGAATTCGGCGCGTATGAAAAAGGCATTGACCTGTTCGACCCATAGCCTTAGACGGACGTTGGAATTGATCCCATGACTTTAGACCTCGCATATTCTCCATCGTGACGGAATTCAAAGCTCTGAAAAGGGCATCGCATTTAGACAATTCAGGGTCAATCATCAGTCTGCGAATGGCCATATTCGTCCTTTCCTCTTTTTCAAAAGCCTCAACCTTGGAGAAAGCAAAGTCGTCAAATGAGAATCCGGCACGTTCAACTAGGTAAAGTGTGTGAATTGGACCGCTAGTGGATCTTGAAGCCAAAGGTAAATGAGATTGATCAGACCAGGTCTGGATGACCCGCAATCCAGCTGAGTGGAAAAGTCGATGAACCTCCTCGTCGGTAAATTTGTACGACTTCTCGATCAGTATGAGCTCGCCGGCTCTTATATGAATCACGGAATCTTTCTTGGAATCCTCATCCTGGGTGACTAGCGCTGGAATAGTGAGCGTTATGGCTTCGCGCGCCCGAAGATAGGCCTGCATATCCCGTGGTCAGAAGCCGAGATAAACTATCGAAGTCGTGAAGATGAGGAAAACAAGAAGACGATGGTACACACTGACCTCATTTCGACTCATACTGATGTTGTACCGTGAGACATATTCGAATTGATCTGAATTCAAGATGCTCTCGTCAAGTCCCAGCATTCGAGCAAGGACAGTGATACCATTGAGGATGAACTGGCGTGTTACACCTTCTGAGTCATTGTAAGCTTTTTCAACTTTCTCAGGAATTTTACAGTTGTCGATCCCAATTAGAATTCGAGTCTGATGATGTAAAGCCGGCCTGAGTTCATTTCTTAGGAATTCAAGAGCTTCTTGCGGCGAGAGGTTTCCGATAGAGGACCCCAGCCAAAGAATCGCTCTTCGGTCACCTTGATCCGCGCCCAGCGATTCTTCGCT
>KZ144237.1:0-18763 GCA_002157085.1 Melampsora occidentalis | reverse complement strand
GATTGATGTGATAGGTCGGAGTTCGGAAAAGTAGCACAGACTTCACCATCTTATAGCGATGCCCAAGGCTGGTGATGTGGGCCTGGCATCTTTTCCATAAACAACTAAGGACATCAGGCATGACGACCGCAAAGCTCGTTGAATGACTTTCTTTCGGTCATCGGGGTCACTAATCGACGTTGCCTTGAGAGGCTGTCTCGATTTTCAATGAAATGTATACGAAAATGAGACGCAACCCCAACACCACCTACTGCTCACAATCGCAACCAAGACTGCACACCCGGAAGCTCGATGCGACTAGAATCATGTAAGCACTCGGATCAACTTCTCCGAGCGTAATGTCCGACCATGAACTTTGGTCTTGAAGCAGATTGCATACAAAGTGTACAATGGTGACAATTCAATTCCATAACTACATGAACGAGCCGATGTCAAATCGCAACGACATCCGCAACGCTACCGAGGTTCGTAAGAGCTCTACCTCGACTCTCAGTCACCGGGTGCTCCCAGTTACGCATTAGAAAATTAGTCCCGAAGAGAGGGGTAGCTTAGTAATATCCTCATTCCTTAGATCGGGGGACGTGCGATATGATTACACCAAAATCATCACATCGGCATTCAACAACTGGAAGGGATTCATTTTTTGCATAGACGGTGACCTGTTGCTATGATCTTTCATCAGGCGTTTTAAATTGCAATATGTTCGTAAATTACATGTATTTGAGCGTTTTCTTTTGGAAACCAAGATGCCAACGTCATAAACTTTGATAAAGAGCATTTGCAATCATCACAAAAGAAAATCACCAGACATGTCAAACTTCCAAGTTTTGCAATCTCTTTACTCCTTGTTTTTTTTGTCCACGCTATGAGTGGATCCTTGAGGTCCCCTCTTTCAAATTCACCCAGCCTTTGCTGCAGATGAGGCTAATTCTTTCAAATAGGTATCGGTGGAAGGAAATGACATGAAGAAACATTTAGCCAAGAATACAGATGAAATTATCTACCTTTGAGAGCACAAGATATAGTAAACAAAGGAAAATACTATTTTGACATATCCCAAATTTGGCTGGGACCAATTTGTACTCACAGTCTAAAAGAGGTCTCAAGTAGCTTGTAAATGGATACTTCAGAGTTTACTACGGATCCTTTGATAAAAGCCGGCTTCTTGTCACCTACTAGATGCCACTGCAAAACTTAATAAATGGCATGGTAGGCAAATTTTGCACTTGAGGAGCTTGCTAAGGCATGTTATGGATGCCCTGAAAACCCCCAAAGGCACATATTCCACAGCAAGGTGGACGAAATACTCCACCAACAACCTCAATCAACTATCACACACCACAACAATCTATTTAATATCTGAGTTGCCAATTGATCTGCAATTCAATATGCGGTACAATCTTATTTTCTGACTGCAACTGACATGATAAAATACAGGTTGATCTCAATCTGAAATCAAATCCCTTGAACTTACGCTGTCCTTTGCATGTATTGACAATTTCAAAACCACAAGAGTGAAACAAAATCTCAGAATCAACAAAACCAGTATTTCAACTCAACAGTCCATGTGGCATTTCAGATAGGGAGGTAGGTAGAATTGGACATCAGAGACTAAGACTAGAAAAGATATTTTGATGTGAAGCAGACTGCTGCAAGTATTGAGTAAATCAAATAGCCTGTAGTCATTTGGCATCAGGCTTCAGAAAAGATGTGGGAACACTGACCTGTGCACAGTGCCATAGGGGTTTTGAGTACCTTCAAATCCATGTAAATGAAGCATCTTACTGACATAATGAGGTTGATGATAGAAACAAGAGATAGATGTGCATAAACCAGAAATACATGCCAATGAGGAAGGGATTTGTGGAGTAGCTAACAAGGAAGTTCATAGTCAACTGGAAAGATATAAGAGAAAAAGGCTCCAGACAGAAGTGGACTTATTATCAAGGACCCCCATGCAGAGATATCAGCACTGTATAAAGTCCTCAACTGACTCACTGTATTCACCTAGCTGGCTTCTGAAATAGTGCACCATGATACTCAGTCTCAGAGGAGCTCTTGACATCCCAATGTCCTGCTAATTCACCCTTTATCTCATCTTGCATGAAGAGTAATTTATAGGATACTCCAAGAAAATACTTCTGACAAATGATCAGATCAGTGAGTCACAATAAATATTCTACAGACACAGATTCCATGAAAAGGCTACTCATTCCAACCAAGGACATTCATGTGGCCCAAATGTGTTTGAATTCCAAAAAGGACAATTCAAAATGATTGGTGGTCTTGGATCTGAAACCTCAATGATGCCTTCATAATTCCTGTGATGCATTCCAAGCTCACTATCTATTTGGTACTTGGACCTCCTTTCAAACCACAAAACATATCAATGACAAAGGACTGCTTGTTATACTGAAGAGGCAATTATTTAGGAAGAGGAATAAACTACACTGTGCTACATTCACAAATCTAGAATTGAACTGGCTGGCAGGATATTGAGATCTGCAGGAGCAATTTGGCAACAACCTATACTCATCACGAGTATGGTTTATGTTTGTTCACTATCTATTTCAAACATAAGCTTCAACTATGATACACAGGCTATTTATTGATTTATTTCAAAAACTCAATGCAAGTCATTAACTTCCCAATTAAGGTTCTTCTGCAAGTCCTGCACTGACCATGGGTGTTAGGAGCCCTGGGTTCTGTTGTGATTTGGCTTTGGTGTGACCAAGCATAAGGAGGTATTGCAGAAAAACCTCCATGGCTTTGATTGGTCTTTAAGCTGGCACATTGATCAAAATACCAGAGAACACTTTTGAGCCTAAGGGTGTCCAGTTGTCTGATGATTTGACACTACAGTCTTGTTTGAGATGTGACACGTGTGTCAGCAGAAATTCATGCATTACCCTGAGACTGCTGTGGTTGGCATCTAGATATACTTTGGACCCATTTAGTTGTCCTATGAATTGGGTTCAAGCTATGCTATGTTGATAACATCTGTCTAGACTTCCCTCTCTAGACAAAATAGTTGGTTATCCCTAGGAAATCCCAGGTGTAGAACAAACCATGCATCTCATGAAATTCATAGGACCCAGCATTGTAACTTTCTGATCTCCAGATTGTTATTGTGGAATTTTAGCTGATGCCCACCCATCCTGTCCTGTACAATTTTCCCTTCCTCATCTCCGTCAGCTTGGGGCCTGTCCCTTTATAGAACTCTGAGGAAAGGAATAGTAGAGATTGGGGCCACATTGGAGCTTCAAAATGTACTTGCAGTATGTCCAAACCAGCAATTTGTGATTGGCCCCTCCAGAGGTGATGCTCACAATTCTAAATCCTTGGTTTCCCCCAATCTAGTGTCCTAAATCATGAAAACTAAATCCATGTTTGCAATTGGGCAGGCTTGAAACTATAGAGAAGAAACATTGTGAAACATACAGAAGGAGAAATATTCAAGTGGTTTTGCAAGACTCAAAGCAGATGATAAGATACACATAGAAAACAAGACAAGATATTAGGGTGATGCAGTATGGCTAGAGAACTTTTAAAAGAATAGAGTCATTAGTGATATCGAATGAAAACCATCAGATGTCTTTTGGATAGTTCAACACAGAGGAATCTTGGGAGATGGTCGCTTGAGTATCTTAGTTGACATGATCACAAGTTGAGGTGTTTCTTCAAGTTCGAGATTTCGAGCTATGTTAAAAGCAGCGTTAGCTTCGCTTCGCGGGGTACAAGCAAAATAGAAAGACAAACCCTGAGCGAGATCACTTCCTTCCTGAGCCCTTCTATAGTATCCAGGTCATCCGAGGTTGACTCCGCGCACGGGGGGCTGGTTTTGACATCTTCCTCTTTCTGTCAGGTCCACATGAAGGAATTTGTGATGAGAACGCTTTTGATAATAATACCAGCGTGATTGACTTACTTTTTCACCGGAAGACTTGTTTCCTAACAAGCTATACCTCTTGGACAGACGTAAACTCACAGCTCTCACGCGTTTACCACCCAGCTTATTCAACTTTCCAAACTCATTTTTTTCGGTTTCCTTATCGCAAGGTGTCGCACCATCAACGCTGTTGCGCGGGGTATTGTGGGAGCTGAGCGCACGACGTAAAGCATTTGTCGAGTTGCCTGACTTTGTTGGCAGGGATAGACTTTCTGACAGAGAGGGACTCATGGCTTCGGTTGAGCGTAAAGATTCTGCATCAGGAGAAGTGGGAAACGAAAACTTGATCTCAGTTGCCGATGGTTGCGTGGGGAAATCGACGGCTAATCCTGTAGTAGAGATAGGGACCAATTTATCAAGGAGTTCTGCCGATATATCAATTGTGATCAAAAAGAACACAGTCAGCTGAAAAGCACGATTTTGATCTGGTCAGTTGCTGTGTTTCACCTTGGGAGCGGTAGTGGAATGTGAAGGTGGCGATCACTTCGCCCACGGATTCTGCCACCAAACCCAATTCAGGTGCAACAGGATGGTTCTGAATATAACCAAGCCTAATGATACATAGATGAGTAGGGTTTTCTTTAAGAATCCATGGATGTTCATGGCATGGGATTGGGTGTGACTCACTTGGTCCAGTGGCTGATCTTTTCGCGCATTCGGTCCGGCAAGGGGGCTCCACCATTGAAAACCGGCGGCAGAGGTACAACATGTGAAGTGGGGACCACATTTGCTCGTTTGAACGTCACATTCACTGATCCTACTCGATCGAGGATGTATTTATCCGCCAAAGCAGAATGCGGGTCTGAGAGGATGATGCATACGTTCAGTCAACAGACAATTCCACAAGGCTCTCAGCACCACAAAACTACCCACGAGTTGTCTTGATTTTTGTCATAATCCAAGGACGTCGACGAGTTCCATCGGGCACGACCCATAGACCATCATCGCACCCATTTATGTTGGCGGGCAGCAAGCCGCCTTCTGGGATAGCTTCATAGCAACGGATTTGACCCTTTTGACAGCCATCTACTTCGATCTGAACTTGCAAGCCGCCCTGCTTGAGGATGGNAGGGTCAATCGTCCAACGCAGCGAATATGGGTGTTCATCGTTGAGATCCGAAGTTGGCTCTACAGCTAAATAGGACGAAGCGACCCCAGGATTGGGGTAGGATACTGCTTGCTCGTGAAATGAGGAGGCGCCGAGTAGTTGACATTCGATGCGACCGATGGTAGGCATGATGAGCGGCAGACGAGGGGCAGTGAATGTCACTGACAAGCGAAGCTCCTTGGCGAAAAAGGAAGGATGAAGTAGGTGACGAGAGACAGGATCGAGGATGTATCACGAACGGACGAAGAACAAAATTTTGAGTGCACTGTTGCTTCTGGACAATCTTGAGGGGCTGCGTGGGCCGTGTGGATTTTGCAATGAGAGTCGGGTCTCGCGAGTGGATAGAATAACCTGCGTCACACTGAGGGGATGAACTGTTCAAAGAGTGGCACTCGCACGGTACGTATATGACCGTCCCACTGTAATTTGCATCGGTGATAGGATACATTTGTCATAATTTATGTAGATACAAGTTGAAGGCTGCTGCAAGGAGTGAACTGCGCTGGTCTGTACGTATGATGTGCTGAAGAAAAAAGGGCAAAGGCCAAGACCCTTGAGAAAACCCTTGCGAAAGCCATGGACAATTTGTGAAAGTGATCACTTCCGTTCGCCCGTTCTACTTTCACCAAGCCGATCTCGAACTCTAACTCTAACGTCGACCACATCGGAATCCCCCAAACCCAGTTGGAAACGGTGCAAAATAGCATATACAGGAGCAAGACATACCTCTCGCAATGAGCACCATGTTCGCGAATACAACATTGCGATTCAGCAAACCAAAGCGAGGATCTGCTCCATCCCAGCAACCCCGATATTCAGATCAAACCGTTTGCGACGTCAATTGGGTAAGTGTGCACTGACAAATAGATTTCATCTGCTGAAAGCAACACGGACTTCAACGCAAAAAGGCTCAAGGGAGTGTAGTCAAGGCACGCAAGAAAAAAAGATCAATTATTAGCCAGGTGACAGGAGTCTGAGACATATATTCATGAATGACACTGATGATGAGATAATTAGCTATTTATCCTTGCGATCAAATTGTTGATTCTCTTACTTTGAGTGTTAGACACACGTAACAGGATAACTCTTTTATGATGCTAGACCATGAACGTTGACACGTTGCTGCAGGAAAGCAATATACGGATTTGCCTTACTCAGCCTCCGAAAGTTTGTTCCAATCGGATTCACCCGCATTGTGTCTCCTGTGGTTCGCACACATTACAAGAATTATAAGATACTTGAAAAAAACCAGCTGATACAACACTACTGCATTTGAGAGGAATTGGGAAACAAGATAATAACAAGGAAGATTTGAAAATACATCTCAACATAAACAAAATTCCTTCTACCTACGCACCAAGCTAATACAAGAATATTGCGTTCATCAATAAAATGTGCCTCGGAACCTTCCGAATGATTTCAGTAAAAAGAGGACAAGCACGCGATCTAGGATGCAGCTGCGACTTCCAACATGATTGTTGTAAGCCCATCACCTTTGCGAACCTTCATCTTTGTTCGGCCACTGGGTACACCGTCAGCATGAAAGACTTGTTGACCATCGTGTAGTAAATATGTAGCGTTCTATTATATGATCGTGGGCAAAGCAATTCAGCTGCAAAATTGACATGTAAAGCTGAATCAACACGTACATAAGAAAATCCTTTTGACTCGATTCCACGTCCACAGCTGAGTGAACCATCGGGTCGGAATGCACAAGCACCCTTGCGTGAGCGTACTTCAAGGATATCATTGTCTTTCGATGTCACGATGTTAAAGCCAGCACAGGTTCCAGTAGTATACCAAGCTCCTGTACCAATCAGACAGCCGTTTCGTCGGCCAGTTGAGGTGTCGATCACATGTATGAAGTGTTTGTCAGAAGGTGGTGAGGGATGAGGGTGACTGGGTGGATGGGTAGGATGATTTGGGCGATGAGGGGTACGTCCGCCGCCACCAGACTATGTGAAATGATGTCAGCAAAAGATTGTCTGACAATGATGAGGTCTAAGCACCAAGACTTGAAGAGGTATAGGGTATGTACCTTGGGGAAGTATTGGATGCCGCTCCGAGGGCAGGTAGACAAACTGCGAGGTGATATTTCAGATTGAGTAAATTTGGTACAATGAAGTCAGCTCTGTATTCTTCTACGATGGGACAGGCAACATAACTGACGGTCCAACCGGTTTGGCTGCGAAAAACTGTCCTTTGCTGACGGTCCCAACGGTATTAAACTGGGATAAGATGAAGGCCTCAAGTCAGATGATGATGATAAACAGTGTGAGCCTCAGAATGGTGTACATACATGCCACCAGACTTCATTCAATGAGTGACCTCGACAATTCCAAACAGCATCCTGACCGAAATGTTTGTTGGCAACAGCCTGCAATTGAGCCAAAGTGTAGGTCACCGAAGTTGAAGGCACGATTGGCGGATCTGCTTCGGCCAACCATTTATAGGTAGGTAAGGATTGAAACTGAAGTGATAGGAAAGGTTAAGTCTTGTCTGCCTGAAATGTAAAGTTCAAAGGAAAACTAACCAGGTCGACTGTGCGATTGAAGAAAGCTACTACTTCGGATTCTAGAGCAAACAAAAACCTTGCACATCAAGATACCATACTTGGGATGAACCATCAGAAGTAGAAAAGAGACGAACGAGGGGTGTAAGATTCCCCGAAACATTTCGGCTCGAGGGTAGATATGCAGGTACCGTGCTTGCCCCTATGAATACAGGATATATTCAGCATTTGTTTATCGAGTAGATAAGGGGTATCTTACCATTCATGTTGCCAAAACTTTTCATCGTTTCCACGTTGGTCTTTCCAATAATGACTCATGACATCAAGAGCTTGTTGACCACCACCTTGTTGTAAAATCTGAGTGATGTTAGTGTAATCTCGCTCGGAATCACAAGATGCGTCATAGGATCCATCACAGTTATCAGGCTGCAAGTTGAGAAATGAGTGATGTAATAGTGGAATCAGTAACAAGTAAGTCGATAGCGTCTGAATAGTAGCGAGAGAGTAAGTACCCAAAGTCTAAAAAGAAACAAACGAATGTAAAGAAGTTCATTAATTCAGCGAATAAGAAGATAAGCCAAAGTATAAAGTTTTAAAATGGCACTGACCCGTGAATGGTCCAACTGTCAGATGGTCCGGTGGCAGGATGAAAATCCCAAAACTATGAGTCATGAGAGTGATAAATGGATTAGTCAGCAAAACCAAAGTCAGTTGCTGTGTGCGCTGTGTACGACGTTGGTCTTGAAGAATGAAAGAAAAGGAAAGGAGCGAATTAAGAGCGAACCTGAGTTAAAAGAATCTGACCACCTGGTGAGTTTGTACAACAAGTATTGATAGGTCCAGTACTAGAAGGCAAATGACAACTGGTGGGCAAGTTACCCGAACAAGTTGATTGGCTTGAATAGTCTTCATTGGATGAAAGGACTAGTTGAGATTGATCGAGTGAGGATGAAGCAAGAGCTTGATGAAGTAAGTAAATAAAGACTGATAAGTTGATTGAAAACATCTTGACTTGAAAGTTGAAGTTTGAGTCGGTCGAATTGAGGATGGTGTGGGTAAAGAAAGCAAACAAAGCATCAGGATTCAGCTCAACCGAAAAGACTTTCAATACTTCTGATATCTCACCAATGTTGTTACAAAATCGAAAGTTTGATCTGATTCGCAATTATTGATGGGGCAAGTGATACACGGCAATGCGTCTGAAGTGTTCAGTTGATAATGAGCTGGTTTAACCACGATAGTCATGAAAGTGATTGAAACTAAAGTTCAAATTAAATCTAGATTCATCACCGGTTAAATGCGCACCTTTCTCTAAAAGGAGTTCGATCAAGTCAAGTCTGTGTTCATCGATTATTAAACAGGTGGATCAAGAGACCCCTCTCTGCTCATCCAAACACTCTCAACTTCTTCCCTCATGGGAGTCGAGAGTACTAGTGTTGGCTCAACATCAGAGGAGCTTGGTATCTTCCCATGAGATCGATGACTTATGTATAGTCAAGATGAGATCATTGGTAGATTTTAAAAGAACTTGAGTTCAGCCAACATTTTCACCAGCCGGACCGCAGAACTATTCAAATGTTTAATCGCGAACTCATTTTGACTGACATTCATTCACATCGTCTGGCCTACATTTGCGAAGAGGATGCCTATTGGCGCTAGTACAACCCCTCTTCGAGCAGACGGTAACGCACTTCATAATGTTTTGAAATCTACTTTCTATCATCATAATACCAATGCAGATCACACCCATGCCAGTGCCATTTGCGTAGAGGTATGAGATGACCGCACTTCCGATACTACACATCTTCAACCAAGCCACAACCGATGTCACATCGCAGGCCAGAGCCAGGCAAAAACGACATATATTCAACCCTGCAACCATCCCTTTATAACATCATTCAATCTAGAGCCACTTCATTTTGTCAGACTTCCACATTGCCTGTGGAGGTCCGGGTCCTCTACTTCCTCGTGATTCTAAAACACAAGCCTGGTCACATGGTCATCAAAATGCGTCAAAATTGACTGTATCATTGCTCCTTTTTTACACTAGCTTGCTCAGCTTCCTTGATGCTCTTTGCGTCTGTCTTTGCATCTGTCGCTGCACCTAAATAAACAGGAAATACTTGGTCAGTAGAGTTACAGAGTGAACAGCAGCGAGTCACCAGGATCACATACCCATCATTCCACCAGCCTTGAATGGTCGTTTCAAGTCTCCTGTAGCCGGTCGTCCTAAGAGATGGATTTGAACTACCTCTATCAAATCAAAAAGCACCATGTGTCAGAATGATATCATACCAAGAAAGAACGCTGAAGAACTCAAACTGCTTTCGTATACCGCCTTGAGAGGCATCAAAGACTGAAGGAAGAGTGGTGCATCGTATTTCATATACAGATGTAGGAAGATCATCATCGCTACGCCCATCAGTACACCCCTCAGTCCTGTTGAGGCTTGTTCAAGATCGTAGGCTCGATTTGTGGTGGTGACAAGCTTTGGAGGGTCTGCGGTCTTTGAAGAGTTCGATAAGTTGATCAGCCTTAGCTCGGATTTCAATGGTTTACGGAAATGACATTCAGATTGAGAAACACAACAAACCAGTGGGGGTTTGGGTTCGACATACTTCAAGACTGCTGTGTCGTTCTTGGACTTGATCTTGATCGAATTCAACGCCAAAAGAATAATCCCAAATATCAGTCATCAAGTACATACTGATCATGAATCGATTGTCTCCCATGAACATTCGATCGATCAACTCCATCATTGAAATGACTTGAGATCGTACAGTTGCCGCTCTGTCTTGGTTGTGAATAACAAAACGAAAAGACCGACCTTGAAGGTAACGTAGTAATAAGCTGACATGCAAAGCAGTTGACTTGTGACATAAGCCATTCGCATTCCTAGTAAGACTTGAGGGTCATCGAATGGAATCTTCCGTGCTACTTGCATACCTATGAGCGGGCTATGGAAAATCAACACAGGAGTCAGATCAGCCAACGCTTCAGAATAGATACCCACGACTTGACTTACATCGCTAGGTTTAATAATTGAGCACTCATCTTGATGAAAGTAGTAGTGGAAGTTGGAAGTTAGTACAGTGAATAGTTGATCTGATGGCGATTGTGATGGGTGATACGTGGTCAATTTAAATACCCGACTCAAGATAAGTTCATTTCAGGAGTTCAGAGATTTCGATCGGATCCGGTGGAACCTGCTGCGGAGACCGCACACGTATGTTACATATTTAGTACAGGTCTGCATACATGCGGGATCCGGTAGATTTCTCTTGTCTTGACATCCTGCAAAGTTCAAACAGTCAGGGGAATGTCACCCAGCCTCCAACTTCAGGAGTACATATTGGCATGAATACCACAAGTGCTCGTGTGGTAAACATGGCCTCATCCCAATGAGTTTTCGTGCGGTCACCAAGTGCATGGCTGATAGCTGCCTTCCCACCTTGGTGAAGGGCTCCCTCTCAGTCTGTGTCATTTCTTTCTATGCATCTTATCAATCACTTCAAGTCATGTAGATATGAAGCCTTGATGGTATGCAAGATTTCTATGGTTTACATGGCAGTTTATGATGTTAAGGCTTTCAGCTGAGGTTTTTGGTTTTGTTGATCTATCTTGACCGTGTTGTGGTTTTCTAGTGCGGTACTTTCTGGAGCTATGGGTCGCCAGATCTTGTTCAGCAAAGAACATGTAAGTGATTTCACACCTATGGCTCACATTTCCACAATCATCAGAGGAGTTCTGATCCGGTACAGTGTCTCTATATCTTAGGCCTCTTGTCTTTTCTCAATCCTTGGGACCTTGCCTTTGTGACATGTAAGCTATCCTAATTATTGTTATTGAGTTCTTCATCTCCTGAAATGAGAACAAGAGCCTTGACATACACATTGTCCCCATGTGTAGGTTGTTCTCTATATTTTTCTCTCGTCAGTACTTCTTCTCGTTGAAAGATTGGCCTTGTGTCGTAATCCGGCTTGTTTTGCTCGACCAAGTCAGGCACAAGAGTTCTGTTAGGTTCAGAAATCCATCCATAGTTGCTCTAAACCGCATTTACAATTACTTTCATACATTCAGAAACATATCTAACATAGTGTTGAACTATCCCATAATGAAAATAATCAAGTTCCGGTGAGAAATTTGTTTGCTATTCACACAATTTTTGGCTAGGGTGCGATCATGAAGAAGACTCATCAAGTAATTTCGCTACTTCTAATACACCACCAACCAGATGTAAACTGCCGGTTACCAAGACATCAACAGGTTCATCTATGGTACGGATCTCATTCACAGCGCCTTCAATAGATTGTGTGATTATGACATTATCTGCTTGTCCTGTGAGTGATTTCCAGGCTGAAGCAATTTCCTCTTGTACTTTCATCCTTCTAGCCTCGTCCGGATAGGTTGCAACGCAAGTTAGATCTATACAAACGACCAGGTGATTAGCGCATTGCTGATTGAGATGAAATCAAGGGATATGACATACCACCTTTGAAAAGACCATTTGAGTACGTAGTATTGGAAGAGATAATCACTTTATCAAAAGAGAATGATTTGACTGGATCCTCCTTGAGACAGTTAAGGAGAGTCTTGAGTAAAAGTTCACCATTTCGACCCGAAGTACAATTAAAAATGAGAGCTTTCTTGCTTGACGGATTGGTTGAGCGTGGGCTTTGAATCAAGTTTTTCCACCATGTACCGCAACATGCAACACTCTCTTCCGTATGTGCCCCGTCCAACGACCATGTGATGGACAGCTTCAAAGGATCCTGATTGACCTGACACCTCCCAGGCCATTTGGTTGCTTTTAGTCCTTGCAGATATAGATCACACAGTGGCTGAGGAGTAATTAACTCTGATGGTAGAGATGGGATGGGGGGAAGGGATGATACATCGGGAATGACTGGCGCAGGGTTGAATAGAGGAGGTAAGTGTGGTGTCGGTAGGGAAGAAGCAGTTTGATCTTTGGGTGATACGCTTTGCGAAGAAAAGCAAGAGGGGAGGCGAGGGGAGGCGAGAAAGGTATTGATGAGAGCAATGGCGAGAGATGCGTTGTATTTCTGATGATTACCAGCTAACCCTGGGTAGATTTGAGGTCGAAAATCAGTATAGACTTAAAGGGATTTCTGTTCTCAGCACGTACTCACCTATGCTAGCCTCTTCCAAAGCTGAATGCTCCGGAATAACCGAGAAGCTCGAGGCCTATCAGGGGCGTAAAAATGACAAAGAAGATCAGAATCATTGAGCAATCAGCTATGCCAGAGATTCCTAGCTATCACCTGAACTTCAATGGCTCGCGCCCGAAGGACTTCGAGTGCTCCGCTTTTTTCCTGCTTGACACTCATTGCAGGTACGCCGGACTTGAATATACCAGCCTTATGACCAGCAATCTCGAGAATAGAATGCCCGAGAATATGAACATGATCCAGCCCTAGAGAAGTCACACCCGTGACGATAGGGGAGGGCACCAGATTTGTTGGGTCCAGAAGGCCTCCCACACCAACTTCTAAGACGGTTGCATCAACCCGTTCAGATAGAAAAGTATGATAGGCCATGTAGGTTAAGTAGCGGAAGTAGGCTGGTCGAATTGAGATCTCGGGTAGAATAGGCTAACAAAAGAGAACGAAGGATTTCAGTACAGTTGGACTCAAATATTGATCGGGAAAGATGGACCTCGCCATGACCATCTTCAAAGCGGTCCCAAACTTCCCAAAAGTACTTGGCAAACAGTTCCTCACTGATGGGCTTTCCGTTGATTCGAATTCGTTCGCGTACTGCGACCAAGTGAGGAGAAGTGAAGAGGCCAACTTTGGCTTTGCTGTTGATATTGGTGAGTAGTGAGGAACAGAATGCGGCAGTTGATCCTTTTCCTTTTGTTCCACTGATATGTACCACATTCAACGCGTTCAAAGCATCGAGCTAGAGGATCGAAGCACGAAACCGATGCGATGATCTGGATGAGTCCCCCACATCGTTTACTCGTTCACCGCGAGCGAAGTGATGCAATTTACCTGATAACCGAGTCGGCGAAGGTAATATGTGGTGTGACGGAGTACTTGAGCAGGTGGTTGAGGACCAGCTGCTTGAATCGCAGCTAAAACATCTGCATTCGATTGCAATGAGTTGAGGGCAGTGACTGCTTCCTGATGATGGGATCGAAGGTCAAAAGTCAGTGAAGATATCCGAGAGCTCCACGCAAAAACTAAAGTCGAGACGTTCGCGCTGACCTTGTAACCTCTACGAACGTTATCAGTATACATCGTGCTTGCGGTCGTGAAATATCTGATGGCCAAGGATCGGTTCACTTGAAGGTTGAAATGTGGACGATAAATGCTCGAGACTTGGAAGATCATGCCGCTTTCGCGGACCAAATCAAGCGAGAAGGTGAGACAGCTGATCTCGGGTTTTCGATTTGGAGATGAGACTCAGAGCTTGAACTGAAACTAAAACTACTTCAAACCAAACTCAGAAAACTTCATAAATCACATCTCAGTTCACTCATCATCATTAATCATATACTCAACTCACTTCATCCCACTTTTACCATCCGTGATCATATCATCTGATTGAATGTTACGCCTACATTGATCCCGTTCTGTTTGACCCCCTGCCGACATGTGTTCCCAAGCGTGAGAATGCGCAAATATGTTAGTAAATCTGAATGCAAATCTTTGGCCACCAGGTCCAAATGATGACGGTCTTTGTGCATCCATAGGCAGATGACAAGAAAGACTTGACTCACGTGTGTTTGAAAAAGTGCTGAAAGAAGAGTTTCGTCAACGCCCGTAGGTACTAGGTAGAGGATGAGTGGACTAGTCAATTCTGAGGGAGAGAAATGTGTCGGCAGTAGGCTTGACCCTCGTAGAAGAAATCAACTTGGCGGAAAGAATGGTCCAGTCTGCATATTGAAGGATCTTCCCATTGAATTCCAAGATGATATGAAGTTGTTTCGGCTGCTTCACACGATTTCTAACCCCATTAATTCAAAGGTGCGCCAGATGTCAACTCGCATTGCTAATCCAGACTAACAAGTTACACGCTCAGTGTAGGTCCCAGGTGTTATGTGAAAATGGTCAGCTCAAAAGATATTTTCATTTGCAGTCCAGTTCGTAGTAAATCGGAAACCTTGGACAATAAGGCAACAAAGTCACCATTCTTTCAGAGAAATGATGTATAAGAAAAACGAAAAAGGTGAAAGTACTTGTTACAACCAGTTGGTATTGTAGCTACATCTTACAAAATGACATTCTTAAGTAAGCGAAATTGGAAAACCACAAATTGTTATTGAAGATACATACAAGCATTACAATTGAGATAAAGGTAAGAAAAAAGAGAGCATCATTAAGTTTGACGCATATAAAGATAATTCAAGACGGGAGGAGGATTAAAGGAAAAGAGTGGCGGAATTGTGAAGTTGGTTATCTTCGAGGTTGAGAGGTGTGGAGAGAAACAAAAGGTTCTGAGGTTTTGTTCAGGTGACACTTTGAGTGTTGAGAACCGGGGTATTGACTAATCAATTGAGGAAGACGCTTTGGAAGGGTCAACTGATGATGGTGGTGAGGTTGGTTGAGCACAGCAGTTCTGGCAGAGAGTTTTCCATAATCCAAGGTAGGTCGGCTACATGAGAGGCAGAGGCGTCAGTAAAACAAGATCGTGTACACCAGGTTCTATAGACTGTGATACTCACATTTACAGAGGAGGAGATTGTTTGACGCCGGGCATGTGAGATGGCCTCGATGCCTGGATGTCATCCTCGTCTGATGCGTACCAGCTTCAGAAAATCGATTGATCCGGTTGACCCGGAGAATAGACCTTTTTGTATGACTCTTCTTGCGGTTTATAACGCCGATAACTGAACAGAAACAAGTAGTGTGAGCGGGATGCTGGAGAGACGTAGGAAAGAGATGAGACAAGATGGTGGATGGAATGATGACGTACAGGATTGAAGACTGCATAGCTAGTAGTCAACATCTCTCAAAAGGCACCAGTCAAATGAAACAACTGTGTTCATTCGAGACAGACTCGCAACGGACATCGACAGCCCCATTCACCACAGCTTGAAGTATCCAGTCCATCCACCGGCTTGAGTTGTGGGATCGGGTGTACCACTCTCGACACTCGGTTCCTCAGCAATCACTTGGCCCGGGGTAGAAGCAAGAGGCTCGGTGGATGTGTCCTCAGTGATTTCCTCGTTTGCTGGTTGGACTTCAGGAGTAGGATTGTTGGGACTAAATGAGCTAGTCTTGAGTTCCTTCTGAAGTTCAATGTTTAGACGAGTGCTGTCCTTCTCGAGATTATCGAATAAAGTCTGGCGAGAAGTGATACGGTTCTCGACGGTATCCAGTCTTTCTTCGAAGAGGTTTAGTTGGCCGTTGATGACCGGAAGATCGCATGGCGTTTGGGGTATTTTGGAGCTTGCCTGCGAGTCGCTCCCACTGCTGCTAGTGGTAACAGTTGAAAGTTTCTTTCTTTCTCGGTTCACAACCCGGGTAAGCTTGATTTCCTTTCGCCAAGATTGACGAGGCGAGGTAGGTTGACTTGCGGGTGAAATAGGACTCAACGGCAGATCGACCCTGAGTTTGTCGGGGGAAAGTTTCTTGACTAGCTGCAAGGGTCTGAGATGAGCAGGCTGATTGGGTTTGGATGCCCACATTGAGATAGAGTCGGATGAGGAGGGCGAGAGGATACAAAGGCGAGTCTGGCTTCAAATAGTAAAACAGATGTGCTACAACAAAGCGATCCTAGCCAATGAAGGAAGAAGGCGGAGGAAGAAAAAGGAAGTTGATGGGTATATCAATAGTATGATGAGATGATGGGATCTAGTTTGTAAATCCGTAGTGTAGTATGAAAATTGAAATTGGAGATGATGAGAGTTGAATTTATAGTGTATGTAAAAGTTGATGATCAAAAGCTAAGTAACGAGGAATGAGCTGCTTTTTATTTGTTGGAGTGAGATCTGTTAGTGGCCAAGGAAAAGTTAGTGAACAGGCGTGAACCCTATGTTAATCTGGACGGGCTGGCCAGGAGTGAAATCGAGGGTGGATCTGAGTTGAACAGGGCCCGCATGATCAAGCAGAGCAGGCTGAAGAGGTGAGCGAAATGCGAATAGGAACCAGAGAATTAGTTCTTTTAGCGGTTGATCAATGAGAAGATGTTAATGTTTTGGAATTCAAGTCAAAGCGTTTAATGGATTGATGAGGTAATCAAATGCTTTGCATGTCTGAGTCTCTGCTAAGTGGAGTCGATACAACTCAGCATTCTTCGACTTGATCAAAAGACTTGATTGAGCTTTTGTTGAGCTAAAGACAAAGAAATGATGGATGAATGTCCAGGATATCGGAATATTGAAATTAGAAGTCTGAAGGGTTCGAATTTCTTCTTTTACTTTTGCAGTGCCTTTTATGGATATTGTTTTGGTATTAGGTCGTCTTGGTATAAGGGTTCTTGAAAGGAATTGAATTGTGTTGTACTAAAAAAGCTCCTTTCAAGTCTTGATGAAGTGAGTTCGAATCGAAGAAATAACCTCCTATGTATAGGAATCTTGAGTTTACTCTTGGCAGACTGAGATGTTGATGGTACAATATAGGGGATCAAAGGGAGTTCATGGAATGCATCACATCATTCGTTCGTTCCCTAAAACTTTGTAACCAATCATGAACTCAAATCACTTTCAAAACAGAAAGGTTTGATCGATCTTCGAATATGGACCTCAACCTATTGTGCCCGAGCTTCCATCAAACTTTTCAATGCAATTCCTACGCCTACCTCCGACCACCACCCTGGTTACAAAGCCTCAGTTGCCTAGACTCAGCATACTTTCAATCGACACAAATCGACACCCATGGACTCGTCTCGATTATAACATCTCCACCAAGAATGCTTCCTTTTGAAAACAGCATTGTATGAACTTTGAACCCAACGAAGCACGTGTTCACCTTGCAGAAGGCAATGGCAAGTAAACCTAATCAGGGTGAAACTTGCTGCAGCTTCATTCGAACATACCGAAAAACAAGTCAGGCCACCAGGACAGTATGACTTCTAGGAATGATATCCAAAAGCAACCAACCAGGCCGCCAAAAGATCAAGTTCAGTCGGTTCTGCTCACGGGAGAAAATCAAAACAACATCACCCTGATCAAGTACTGCTTAGTTTTTTGTTCTTCTGTTCTATGATTGACATAATGCTACTGGAAGAGACTTGCTTCCTTGTGCATCAGAAGACATTGATCTGAGGTAGGGTGATAAAAAACAATTATGTATCTATTGTTCTCATCCGATCAAAAGTAACAATGATGTACTTTTGACCATTAGGAAAGGTGAAAAACGAAAAGCCTGACGTGTATCTTGCAAACATGCTTAAGGAAATGAACATACATCGTGAATCTCCTAAGGGGACAAACTGAGTCTTTTACCAGCCCCGGCACGCAGTACATAAATATTTGACAGAGGAGAAATGGCAAGCTTTCAAGCCCAGACATTGAGCATCAAGTCGTCAAAGGATGCGGCGAGTTCTCAAGCTATTTTTTTTAGCTGAGAACAAAATCCAGACTTCTCAAATTGCAGTATAGCATAATTCCATTTCAAAAAGTAGGCAAATTCAGGAATCAGATCTAATCTTGAGAACAGCTTTGAGCTTCGAGCAGACACAAGTCCATACATACCTCTTTAGCTGATTAGTTGTGCATCTGCATGGACCCGCATAGAAATCCTCAATTCAAACTGGAATTGATGCTCCAGATAATGTAAAGTTACGAAGAGTCTCAAGTCGCGTGGCTTTTAGATGAATGTTTTGAAGTAAAGAATAGATACCTGAGGGCACAAGTTCTGCGTCAGACTCAATGCTCAACGCTAGTCTACGACGACGAGAACAAGAACTCTTACTGACCTACAGAGGTTGAGTGACAACAACAACAAAAAGACGAAAAGATAAAAGATCAGACTACTATGAACAGATAAGATGAAAAGTAAAAACTACCTCTACCTGCGTGCTCGAAGGAGGACGAGAAACACTTGTTAGCCTTAGGATCAGACAAAGATGAACAGAAAATAAATGATAACTGTGTCGACCAATCCGAAAGAGATGATACTAGTTAGTTGATCTAATAGTAAAGATAATAAAGATTTTGTAAGAGTGATGTAAAAGAGAAAATCACTCACTGATTCTTTTCGACAAGGGAAAAGAATCAGAAAGA
>MWRL01012824.1:0-13869 GCA_002157085.1 Melampsora occidentalis | reverse complement strand
GTTTGTTTTTGTTTGTTTTCTTATTGATTCATTTGGTTTCAAACTATTTACATCTTAATTTATTCAATCTTATCAGGTTAGAAGAAAAAGATAGTGTTGTTGTGTTGATAGGAGGTGTTGAATGGTCTAAGAATTGAGATCGATCGATTGGTTTCGAAGGGTTATGAGTTAAAGGAGGAAATTTCGAAATTTATGGGTTTAGAGATGTGTATTGATTGGAATTATGTGTTTAAGGAGTGATACAGGCCAGAAGTCAAATTATGGCTTTCACATTATCTTATATCTAAAAAGGTCCAAGCCACCCGCATGAACCGGTCCACTTCTCCAGATTTCCCGGTCCAGTCCCTTTTCGTCCTGTGTTTCTCTTTGTCTCGTGGCTTTTGCTTTTGTGCTTTTGTTTCAACCACACCGTAGTATGAATAGTCATCTATGGTTATTGGTCTTTCTCTTTGCGTCGTAGCTTTGGCTTTTGTCCCGACCACACGATAGTAATGATAGTCATCTTTGCCAATTGGCCTCATTACTACTCCTTTGTTACTCATGCACAACCGCCATTGCTTTTCATTCCACTCTTGTGCCCAGTACCTTTCTTTTTGTCGAATTTTTCCACTTTCGCCATGGTTTGCTTTCCACCACTGCATTGACACTTCCGCGTTACTTTGTTCTTGCTGGCTGTATGACTTTTGGAACGCTCCTATCGCATGGTGTATTCCACCTGTGCAACCCTTCGCCTGCTTTTGCTTTTCATTCCTCTTTGCCTGCTTTTCTCGATCATCATTTTGCAGGTATAAAAGTGGGAGTAAGTAATGGCCGTTCGTTAACACCTCAACTTCTACCTCATTTCGCAATCCTTCGTACCATCAATATCATAAACACAAATCACTATCAAATTACACACCAGGTCAAATTAAATTGTCTACCAAACCAATTTCACATTTCAGACCTCGTTAAGCATCTCTACCCCAACCACTTCGTTACCAACATTTGATTTCGTTCCCCCTACTGCTGTGACACGTTCAAATGGCTTCTACAAGCAACACCAATAAGATCAAAGCCCGAAATTTAAATGTGTCAGGACCTATTGACATATACGAAGTTGTTAGTTTCAACACCTTGACCTACACGCCATTCTTTCGCCTCTTTTTTTTGGGTGTTTTGTTGGTGTTAATGCTGCATTCGTAATTCTCTTTAGCTAGCTACCGACTCGACCTCCACCTACCCACTTAGGGATGCCCATGGTTCAATCGTTTGTAACGGCATCAACGGCAATAACCCCCTAGAGTATCAAGTGAAAGCCTCAGCTTACACTAATGAGGCTAACATCCTACAAACTGACGGTGTTTACGCGTTGAAATCTCGAATGATCGCGCCGAACGTTGAGGATGCGGTACCGACTTTGTTCTATGAGGCGGACCATGCCACTTTAATGACCACATCCAAAGAGGTCAAGGGTTCCTTGGCCAATAATACCGCCGTTTCCGGTCTGGGCGTCATCGTTGATCGCTACACTATTCAAGAAGAATCATACGAAAAGCCCACCGTTGTAGCTGTCGTGGAACACGCCGACTACGATAACGCGGTACGTTCGCTTTGCCCTCTGACAACGTAGACATACTTACAACCTTATTTTACTAGGCTAGAGAGATGGTCACTTTCAAGGTGGCGTATTATATACGTCCCGTTCGAAACCTGCTCATCATTCAAACTTTATTTCAAGTTAACCGAGAAGCGGTCATCACCGGGTACATCGTTGACTTCGATGGGGACAACAACAGATTCATTGTTGACGTACGATTCAATTCCTGTCTGACAAACATCGTTGGGGCCTTCTGTTTCTTACTTAACCCTTATGGTCTGGTTTTGTAGGTCACTGGTATCAACTTAACTTCCGGTCCCGAATCCAGCAAAGGTTCTTCATCCGCTGTTAAAGTGGAAGACACGGTTCAAACTCCGGGAGGTCGACCACATGGAAAATTGTGAGCATTGAATTCTCCTCATTGTTCAATTGCAAACTGAAGTCATTTCGTTCGGCAGTTACAAGAAGGCAAAGGCCAGCACCGACACAACCCCTGCGGTTCGCGCCGCGGAAGACACAGTTGACCAAAGCATCCGAATTGCGAAAAAAGGAAAGAAGGCTGCCTAAAGCAGGTCAATTCTTGTTGATTCCTTTGGGCCATACTACACCTGTACAACTCCTGGTCTGGATACTATGTGTCAAGCCTCAGTGGTCAAACACTCTTTTAATCGCTAGAACAATATAATACCTTTATCCATGGCAAACTTGTGATATCTATCTGTTCGTAAACCCCTACCCTGTCAATTACAAATTGAAACTAGATCAAAACCACTGCATCATACTTGTATTGCTGTAACCAGAATATTTTAAGTTCAACCAGTATCTCTCTTTCACGAGCAGAAGTGGCCAATCATGCTTCACGGAAAACTTGTAATATCTGCTTGCTATTCTACTCTGTAACCTGTGTCCTGTCATTCATGGTTTCCATTGCTAACTGCGTATCATAGCTCTCTTCACGGAGAACTTGTAATAACTGCTTGCTATTGTACTTTGTTACCTCTCTCCTGTTAATTACAAAGTTGCATTAGTTTGTGTTCAAGAAATGCCTCCCAGTGCGTCGTCGACTATCAAGTAAAGCTATTTCCCGTTACAGTCACCTATTGTTATATCGATGCGATAGGTGTTAAAGACCAGTGGAGTGTGATCGAGGTTTGGTTTGAAGCATGAGTGGATCCACTGCCTCTGGGTGACAGGTCTCTTTCGATATGCATACCTTGGTTTGAGGTATTCAAGCATTTGATTAGCTCCTGAGATGATCCGCTTCGTTCTTGGTAATCTGAGTAGCACACTCTTTGCTGGTACTTACTTTTAAAACTTCCGAATTTGGCATCCTTGTATCCGAAACAGGCAGCTGGGTATTGCGCTCGCTTAAACACAGAACAGGGGCGGGGTTCTTTTAAGTTATTTATCTTGCAAATCAATTCGAGATAGGCTTCGAAGCCTTACTTGGTTTGTCTTTCAACATCACCAACATTCATCCAACTTACTCGAGAAATCATCACCTAGCAACTCATACGAACCTTACCGTTTGATAATTGTGGCATTTGTAATTGTGTATATAAGAGGTAATTAAACTTTGTTTTGCCTGTGTGAGCTTGAACCGTAGTGACAGAAAAGACCGGCGCAATCTTACTGAAGGAATCAAGAATTTGGAACTCGATAGTGGACTTACCCCAAGCGTAGTTACCTTACATTTATGCCGTAGGATGTTCAAGATAATCCCGTGGCTCCGAAGGTCTAGGAGAGGAGGTAAAAATATTTTTTCATTGTGCAGGCCTAGGTTCAGTAGAAGAATACGAGTTTCAAAAGTCGAGTGCGGACACAATGCCTTTTCCGGACCTACATAATGAAAAGTGCGAAGGGCAAATTTCATTTAAAGATGCCATGTGTCAGGCCGTATAGCAAATGGTGTAATTACATACCAAGCTATTCATCGTTAATTACTTTCCAAACATAACTTATTTTCGAATATTTCTCACACATCAATACAATGCCCATTATCATTCGAGGACCTGTGTCGCGGTCGGAGCAGGCGTTGGTAGAGGCTTTTTCCGGTCAAATCCAGTCAGACGTAGGACGTTGTGAACATGCCTGCTTGAAATGTGGAGCCCTTCATTGGGCCAAAGAAAGAACGAAGGAGTTTCAAAAAGACAACATCCACATTTACAGCAGTTGCTGTCAGGCAGGGAAGGTCCAGTTGCCGCAGCATTATTTTCCTAGCAAGGAGTGCCCGGCGGTCATCAAATGGATGATGACATCGCCACATCTTGGTAAGTGTCTCTTTCAAATCTTATGCGTCGTGAGTCCGGCACTGATTACAGTGTACTCAGATGCTGTCCAAGCACGAGGGCGAATTCGCGACTATAACAATGTTTTATTGTTTACGTCAATGGTGGCAAAGGATCAGGATCGCTCAGTTACTGGTCAGAAAGGCATTTATACATTTCGTGTAAACGGAAGATTACATCATCATATAGGTTCTACTCTACCTCTCAAAAACAAAAAACCAAACTTCTCTCAAATTTATACTGTAGGTGATGGCGGGACTAAAGAAGCCGCGATGCGTCAACATCACTATGAAAACAGTCTGGACAACGACTTACTTTTGCAACTGCAGTCTGTCATAAACAAGAGCAATCCCTATGCGGAACTATTCAAAAACGCCAAGGAAATTCTAGCCAACAATCCAACAGCAAAGTTAGTAATAAAGTGTATGAAGCCTGGCAAAAAAGATGACTTGAAGAGATATAATTTACCTACAGTAGACGAAATTGGTATGGTCATTCCAGGTGACGGTAGTGTGGACAAGAAGGAGAGAAACATGGTCTTAGAACGTCGTGATGGTAGATTACTTACGATTTCAGATATGCATACCGGATATTTGCCGATGAGGTACGTATTGTGTTTTCCCGGAGGTGCCCAACAGTGGTCCGAACATTACAAGTCTCCATCCGGTAAAAAGAAAAAGAGGCCCGATGGTACGGAAGAGGAGAGTAAGTCTTGACATTTCTGGGGATTGGAATTGCTCAGCACTAAAATGACATTTTGTTACAGTTGCGGAGAAAAGGGTGTCGAGTTTACAGTGGTTTTCCTGGCTTCTGTTTGAACGAGATAATGGCTTTGATCCTTTGTTGCACTGCAGAAGTCTATTTCAAGAGCTTATCGTCGATCTATATCTATGTGTCGAGCGGAGTCGCCTCTGCTATTTCGAGTGCAATCAAAAGAAGATTAAGGCTGAGAAGTACAAAGATGCATTGACAGATTTACAAGAGAATATTGAGGTTGTTGGAAGAAAAATAGTACTGCCAGCGTCATTCCGTGGAGGGCCGAGGCATATGCGGTCGTTATATCAAGACTCAATTGCACTAAGCAGGAAGTATGGAAAACCTTCTTTATTCCTAACCATGACGGGGAATCCTAACTGGCTTGAAATTCAGCGAGAATTAAAATACGACGAAACCGCCTCCGATAGACCTGACATCGTCGCTCGGGTCTTCAAACTCAAATTGACTGAAGTCATGGAAGATCTAACAGTACATCATCGACTCGGCGTGGTAGCGTCTTGGGTGTATGTCATTGAATTTCAAAAAAGAGGCCTGCCACATGCTCATATAATACTGATCTTGGACTCACAATTCACGCCAAAAACGAGCGCCGATGTCGATGACCTGGTTTGTGCGGAAATTCCAGATCCCAAGGAAGAACCTCTGCTTCATAAACTGGTGACTACTTCAATGCTGCACGGGCCATGCGGTGTTGGTTTTAATAGTCCGTGTTGGAATAAAGAGAAGAAAAAGTGTCAAAAGAAATTTCCCAAGGCTTATCAAGAAGAAACTGTGTTAGAAGAAAATGCATACCCACTTTACCGTCGGCGCGACAACGGTAGAAAATTCATTAAACAGGGGTTTACCTTCACTAATCAACATGTTGTTCCATACAACCGTTTCCTGCTCATGAAGTATAACTGTCATTTCAATGTGGAAATTGCACAAGGGATTATTGGATACAAATATATTTATAAGTACATATCCAAAGGGCACGATCGTGCGAACATAGCTATGCGCGAGGCAGAAGACTTAGACGCGGCGTATGGGGCTGAGGATGGTGTCCCAGAAAGTGGTACAAAAAAAGTTGTGGCGCGGGACGAGGTGTCGGAGTACGTGCAGGGTCGGTATATTGGGCCAGTTGAAGGTTTGTTTCTCGAAATATGTTTCTTATGATGCGTTGTCAAAGTGGACTTATCAATAATGATTTGCATGTTGGAGCCGCGTGGCGTTTATTCCAATACGAGTTGGCCGACAGATCTCCAGGCGTGTATAATTTGGCCGTACATCTTCCTGATGAACACGAAATTTATTTCTGGGATGAAGGGGAGTTGGAAGGTCGTATAGCTAACGGCTCGGCAACCAGGACGACTTTAGTTGAGTATTTTAGGTTAAACAAGGAAGACGTCAGAAATGTGAAGATGAAAGTCAAGGCAAGGGATTTGCTGTATGAACAAATTCCGGATTACTTCTCGTGGACAAAACAAAAGCGGTGGCAAGCTCGAGTAAAGGACATACCTTGTGCAACCAGACTTGATCATGTAGCGCCGAAGGATGGCGAGCGTTTCTTTTTACGGATTTTATTGGCCCACGTCAAAGGCGCGACTTCTTTCACTGATCTACGTACTGTCAATGGCGTTGTCTGCAACACATTTCGAGAAGCAGCAAACCAGTTGGCCCTACTGGAATCCGACAATCATTACGATTGGTGCTTAAAGGAAGCCTCTTTTTGGATGACTGGTAGTCACTTGCGTGAACTTTTTGCCTTGATCTTGGTTTATAATTCACCATCCGATCCGGAGACATTATGGAACAAACATAAAGATTTCTTGACTGACGATTGCGAGTTTTACCTGTCTCAAAATGGTTATTTAAGGCCCGTCGACAAGGATGATGTCTTGAACTGGGGATTATATCAAATTCGTATCCTTACAGAGCAGATGGGGGCAAATTGGGATACGTTTTATTTCTCATCATATGACCACGGAAAGGTTGAGGAGATGAAAAAAAGATTGGATAACCCGGAAGTCAAGAGGCTGGTTGCTATACAACAAAGTCGAGATTTTGTACAGAGACATCTTCCACTGCTAAATAGGGAACAATTAGAACTGTTCAACAATGTCGATGAAGCCATTGATAAAGCCAAGCAAACGTTGTGTTACTTAGACGGGCCTGGGGGTACTGGAAAAACATTTCTCCTCAACACAATTTTGAATCACCTCGAGGCTAAGGAAATACCTACTATAGCTGTTGCTTCTTCGGGCGTTGCCGCCCAGCTGCTGCTAAATGGCAAGACGGCACACTTTGGTTTCAAGATTCCGTTCGCCACAGATAGTAATTCAGTATGTCGATTGTCAGGTAGAGACGATGTGAGCAAGTATCTGAGGAAAGTCAAGCTTATAGTATGGGACGAGATTTCAATGCAGAAGTTAGATTGTATCAATTGTGTGGACCGAAGTTTAAAACATTTATTTCGGGAAACGGCCCCTTTCGGGGGTATCTCGGTAATCTTTGCTGGCGACTTCAGGCAAACCTTGCCAATTGTACCGGGAGGAAATTTGCGAGCTCAATTCATGGCCTCGCTTAAGTCTTCTGACGTTTGGAATCAGCTAACAAAATTCAAGCTTTCGCGAAATATCAGGTTATTAGGTTGTGGTGGCACTGAGAGTGAGGAGAATTTAGACTTTGCGCGATGGTTGTTAGATTTGGGTGAAGGTAAATTACAACTACAAGATAGTGAATTTATCGACATAGATCGGGTAAGAACTCATGTTGTTTCACCTGGAGTTGAGGTTGATGAGACAGTGTTGCATTGGTTATACGAGGGTGCGAGATGTTTATGCAAAGCGCAGAACTGGGCACAGTTGGCAGAGTTTTTTGGGGATAGGATACTTATAACGCCACTGAACAAAACGGTCAAAAGAGTAAACCGTATCATGAGTGATAGACTCGGCGGCGAAAAACTAATTTCAACTTCCCTTGACGTAGTTGATGCGTCAACATTTGAACCAATAGGCGAAGAATACTTAAATGAGATAAGCCTGAACAACTTTCCGGAACATAAGATTACATTGCGGAAAGGGCTTCCAATTATCTTGCTAAGAAACTTGAATGTGGCCGGCGGACTCTGCAACGGAACCAGATTATTAATAATCGAGACCTCAGAGAGAGTATTAAAATGCAGAGTAATTTCAGGGTCTAAAGAAGGCACGGAAATTATGTTACCAAAAATATGGCTACACCATGAACCGGATGAAAACTTTTCGGTAAAGTTTAGTAGACAACAATTTCCGATAGCGGAGGCATTCTGCTTGACTGTGAATAAAGCACAAGGTCAAAGTTTAAACAAGGTGGGCGTACTGCTACCAGAACCAGTTTTCTCTCATGGACAATTATATGTAGCGTTGTCTAGGTGTAGATCACTACGGGAAACCATGGTTTCATTGTCTAGCAACGAAAATTTGGCGAATACCAAAAATGTCGTATTGAAGGAAGCGTTAGTTGATTAGGGATAAGCCATTTTTGTAATTCCGTGAATTCCAACTGTAACTACGTTTTGCAATATTATCAACTCAATCGAGTTACAATGTCCCTTTCTTCTTTTCGTTTGAATGATTCCATTCTCCTCTTGTCAACTTAAAGTTTATAGATCTGTCGTGTAGTTGTTTTCTTGATTGTCACACTACTTACTTCTACTATGTTATAACTTTAAGCTCGTTTTGTTTTGCTCTGACACTTCGTTTGACTGTGTTGTAGTTTATTGTGGGCTTAATTTAAGTTCAATTCGATGTATGTTAGCTGATGGAGTTTGATTCTACTCGAGTTGAGGAGCCCATTTTCAAAGATGTGGAGGAATAAGCGAAATATACCTGCCTATCTTGGAATAAAGTTGGAGTTCATGAGAGAGGCTGCGAAAGGTATGTTCAACAGTTATCCTTTTGGGATGGAGCTATAGCGACAAACTGCGCAGCTGATTAGAGTGTCAAAGTTTCTCCGCTTAAAACATAAATAGATCTTGATTGTTAAAAGATGTGGATTGGGCAAAAGATAGAAGGTTAATTAAATTTCATTTCTGAAACCGGAGCTCTTTGTTAAATTGAACTCGTAAGTTGGTTCCAACACTGCGGAAGGCATGATTTGCGCTTCTGACTGGGGGTTGCATAAGACATTTGTTTTTGAACTCAATGCCGTGTGAAACAAAGGCGGCGCACAACTTAAAGTCTGTATGTAAGTTATGGTACAACGGAGATAATCAACTTGGAATTCTCTCTAGCAGAACTTGAGGTGGTCCCTCAAGAGGTAATCTGATGGTGTAGCTAAAACGGCGATTAGGATGAGATATCCAGATGGTGCCGTGGTCGCTTAATGGCCTGGGCTTTAGTGTGGAACCTATAATATGAAAGTCAGTATCAGTCATGAGTCAATTGGGGCAATGCTTACTTTCAAGAACTCTTTCGACAAGTCTGCCGATCCACGCTTCGCCAACGTAAGCGGGTATAGGAGTTATTGCGGTGAACCTGGTCGGATTGGATGCTGGCATATTGGTGCAGTGAAAAGATGAAATGTTGGTATTCCTAAGGGGAGAAAGGACTGCTTTTTCAAAAGCTGCGATGATTACCCGGTTTTATAATCAGCCAGATGACAATGTAAGCATGTGATATGTGTTTTACTTGCTTGATTGACGAGAAAGCTTTTACACTGTCACGTAACAAAAGTAACGTTGTGAAAAGCTCTCACTTGAATAACAATTGTATGTGGTCACAATTGTGTAAAGAACCTAGACCTTGTGCCAAATTGTTGTGCATTTCCTACATAAACAATAGACCTGTACTATCTTGGCCGTGAGATTGAAGAAGTGAATCACGCCACGTCTTTGCAATTCATTTTCGGCGTAACACAGTGAAAAGACCTCAGGCCACTGTACCATAATTTGTGAACAATGGAAATTTCGGTTTCATAATGGGAAAAGCAGCGTGCTTTTGAGCATATAGCCCTTGCATGGGAAGGTTAATCTTGACCTTTGGTGGTATTATTTTGCTGGTTACAAAAACTGTCGTAAGAGAGGCTGTCGAATGCTTCAACCACACCAATTGTCCGGCAACAGTTTATTAAATCCTTCCAACTATAATAAAACACAAATTGTCCTCTTTAACACCCCTGTCAAATACCGACATATCCTCAATGGAATCTACTTTGCCAACTGCCATAGAGCAACAAGTTCGAAGGGAACTATCCAGAAGTAAGTCTCTCCTAATGCTGATTATCAAAGCCATTCTGACGTTTCAACAGCCGTAGCAAGTGCGGATAAACCGTGTTTGCTTACAGGCGCATATGTTGATCGACGTACCGATTTATTCTACTGCTTTCGAGCGCAGATTCCGATTGCTGAGCCTACTCGAATATACCTTGTTTTCGCCATACCAACGGAAGCTTTACCACCGTCGATACGGGAATTCGCCGGTTTGAAGGAGCAACGAGCATAAGTTTCATGTTTTGAATGGCCTAGAATAGATTTTGCCGTTAAATGGGGCCCCGCACCTTTTGGGCTCGTGAAACTGTGCCTTGGCTTGTGTCCTCAGACTTGTGGGTCTCATAGTTGTCTCATAGTTATATAGGTTATTGTTCTGCTCCCATCTGTTCAACTGCCACAAAGTTCATGCATTTCATTTCAAGTAAGACAATGATTGCGAGCTATCTTGGTGAAGAAATGGTTATGTTACCAACGGTGTGTAGTCTGACAGGCAAGCCATGTGTTGGGCTAGGTAAAAATTTATAATACGTGCTCCTTTTCAACGCAACGTAGATACTAAATAAAATCAGATCCATCGATGATTTGCCGCTTTAACAAAGTGGTTAAACGGAGACCATGTTCAGCCGGGAATAGCTAACTTTACACATTGCTTGAATCAGCGTACCCCACGCCACGACTTTCCTTTGCGCTTCTACCAACTCATCGTATATAGCGCGACGCCAAAACTCCATCAACAGGATTTTTTAAAATGGCTGAATGGGGAATAAATTACCTGCAGTTTACATAGAGCAGCGGCGGTAAAGATCTTGAACATCCCTTACACGGAAAACAAAATACACAAAGAAATTTTGTATCGTAAGAAATTGTACATAACTACAATTGCTATAATTGTATTACTAAGGCAGGTTAATACAAAGGAAAAAATTGTCCACGTGCATATGGTAATCTTCTTGCGATAGCACACTAAAACGTGGATCAGATTAATACCATGGACCAAGTTCGTGGGTTGGCAAGAAGGCTAATAAGCAAGACGAAAGTAATATACTCATCTTATGTACTACCCAACCTGTTCGGCTTAATTGCGAAAGCTGGAAGTATGTGAATTGATATTGGGCCTTGTAATCCCGAAAGCAGTTATATGTTCGAAATAGGATGACGCTAAAATTTCCATATTTTGACTTGAATTCGAAGTGCAAGAAACAATGTATTGTTTAATGGGTTGTTCCTCCGGGATGAAAATGTCGGCGGCGCTCGACTGCAGCAGGACGCTTGGGTAGATTGTAGATGAACAGAACAAGGCAATGGAAACGGTCGGTAAAAATAACAAAGAGTTCTTTGAAATAAAATCAAACTGTTGAAGCTATGTGAAATTGCTTTCAAGGACGGTTTTGGCAATTTTTGGTGATTGAACAGTCACGTAACGTTTGATCATAAAATCCCGTGTGTAGATGAGGAGTGCGTGGAGCGGTTTTCAACAAAATCCCAAAGTCGTGTTGAACATTTAGCAAAGTTACCAATCAACCAAGCCAACTCCAAATCAACTCAAACTGCCTCATTGTACCTAAAAAGCGCAATCAAATCAAAATGACAATCAACTGCCGAAAACTCAAGGTTACCAAAATGAAGTATCATTTTGGTCCACGTTGTGGCCTGCGACAAGGACATCGTCATGCTTTCGTCACGGTCAAAAAGCGTAGAGATATGATTTTGATGTAGGTGCCAAGTTTTATAATGATTGTGATACCGGCTGGTTAACATGGTCCTGTTTAGGGTGCGAGGTAGGCAATCCAGATATATGATCCACGGGTTCAGTGGCTTTTTATCATTGCTGCATTATGCAGGCAGATTCCCTTTCTCCGGCTCGGGTATAAGGAAACTACATATAGAAGCAATTACCCAAAGTCAAAGTAATGATATTGTAGCTTACTTTGTGAACCGAAGGTCCGGCAATCAGAGCTTGAGTCAAGTAATCGAATTGCGTCTGAAATGCAACGGATCCCGTCGTGCCGTGGTACATCGATTTCAAGAGATGGCAGCACACAACCCGATGCCAATTGATTTAAACGACTTACACAGGGTTTGTAATACCGTGGAAAGGAGTAGAAATGGGAGACTTCGTTCGTAAGTTAATTAGTTGAACACACGAGCAGTACCAATGACGTATTGACTAAATGTTGCAAACAGGGTTTCGGTATCATGCATGTCAGAATTCATCGAATTAGTAGAACGCGGCTCGCGATTACCTTACACTATGAACGACGTAAACCGGATTTGGGTGAGGGGGATGTGCGGATGTGACGTCATGGAAATAGTAAATTTCTTTACTGATTTGGAAGCAGGACTACAGACTTTTCCTGCGATGGTGCATTTAGTTGACACCGCCGGAATAGGCCGTGGGGCTAATTGAATGAGAAGTGCAAAGGGTATGAAATGGGAGATTAGTTGTTAGTCTTTTGTTGACGTACGATTAGAACATTGGTGGCGAACTTGTTCTCTGCATTCATTAACCTTCATGTTGTTGTACATTTTAGTGTTAGTGCGTTCTTTAGAGCTGACGTGACTGCAACTATAGTTGAAGGACAGCATGTTAAATCAATCGGATGTGTGAGTGTGTTGGCAGATGATGAGTTGATAATTGCCAGAGCTGACCATGCATTTGGAAATGTGGAGGTCAGTACCTGGCTGGGTTTGGTAAAGGTCACGGAACCTGGGTATGGTTCATTTGGGGTATGCCGGATCAGGAAATGTGCAGGAGGTTAGTGAGAGAACGTGGGTAAGGGTAATAGACGATTATTAAAGCTGAGTTACTGTCGTGAAAGTTAGAAGATACCCCCTGCAACACTCGAAATTTGTCAATACTTTACTCAAACAACAAAAACTTTAATCACACTCAAATTAGATCAGTAAAAAAGACTTGGATCAAACCATCTTGAAACATTCACCAACCCGTCGTAACCATTGGTAGGATTCAATGTCGTTCAAACGTGTGAATAAAACTTTCAACCTAGAGAATTTTGGTACAGTTAAATGGACCGTGCAACCGTTGTGTGATTACTTCATAGAGGATTTGGTCATGGCACAAATTGTGGCGGCGTTTCTCAAAGGTGAGGTTGTATTCAATATCGATGTTTGAAGCTGGCTAACTGCGTGTGCGGATAGATTCTTACGGGGATCTTTATCCAAGATACCGCTCAGGTACTATCTCAAATGAAACTTTGCATGTGAAATATAACTTTCGCATTAGAATTGAAGACGAAGATCGAGTTCAAGTTATCATTACACTTGGTTGAACAGAAGCATGTTGTCTTTCGTAGATCATCGTATATTCCAGTAAATAACTCAGGTTGAAGGATTTTAATTTACTTGGGTCCCTTATTTAAGTAATAAGAAGTGCGGCGGTTGCAACGCAGTGACATTTAACTAACATACTATGCGCTGCCCCTGATTTCGTTGTATTGAGGTTCTTTATATGGAATATGTTGGGTGCGCGGAGTTGTGTGTGCGTGTGTGATTATGTAGGTTACGCTTATTGCGTTTGGACATATACATGATTGGAGTCCAGGTGAGGTTGGGTGGGTCAGGGTGGGTCTAGCTGTAGTTGGAATTGTTAGGAAACTACGATGTAAGCTTTGAGGCACAGGCCCCTGTTGCGGGCGCGCCCGCACAGTTCTCTAGTGGATTTAAAAAGGACCAAAAAGTCGAAAATTGGGGACATTGAGAAATGGAGGAGTGGTAAACTAGAATTGAGTTTGTGGTATAGAGTAAAGATAAGGGATAAACTCACAGCAATATATTACATTTGATTGACACAATAAAAGGCCATCAGAACATTAAAATTGACAAAGGAGATTTTCGAAATGTCGAAAATCATTTTCGACAACTGAGATATTTGAAGTTTTGGCTATGAAACTTTGAATGAAGGGGTACCACATCAGTTAAGCAGGGTAAATCTGGTTGGGGTATTTTCTACTGGGGTAGATGTTCATTTAATTTAATTT
>MWRL01012814.1:0-10445 GCA_002157085.1 Melampsora occidentalis | reverse complement strand
ATAAACCTCACTTTGGACTTGACCACACGTCAAATTCGAAAACATTTGTTAAGATCACATGGATTGAAGTCTATCTGAATCTCATCCAAGTCCATCAATACCAAACATCAAAAAGTTCGATTCAAGAAAACTACAAACAGCGTGATCATCAAAAGCCATCATTTCCAATCCCACAATTTCCTTGATTCTCATCATTCATGTGACAAAGTTGTACACAGCGTAAGTATAGGATCACGTTTCACTCCAGAAATTTAAAAAGCGAGGGAACTAGATACTTGATAAAATATTGTACCGAGATGGTTTTTAAACTCACAATGAAAGGAAAGACGTCAACCGCAAGGTAACGATTTATTATGAGACTTGTGACTGTCAGCTTCAGCGTTAGTTAAGCATTGAGGTTATCAAAGCCAAAGAAGCAGAACACAAAAACGGGCTTCCTAAGGCTTACTGTGTATTTTTTATAATTGATTACTGACTGTATATATGTATGTAATTTCAATCTTTTGAATGTCGTCATTGATGGATGAATGCTATCTTTCTCTTTACCTTTTACTATCTTGATGATGATCAATGATGATTGACTTGTTCATGACTGATTCCCTTTTCCTCATACATCTTTCAGTGTTCTTACCAAAAAACTGTTAATCCTTTCATCAAAATAAGAGAGTGTTCATTAAATTTTGAATCATGGATGATGTTTACGTTTATCGACCATTCAAGTCATCTCAACCACCTGTTCTAGGACCCATGCAAGGACCATCTCAACTTTCAAACTTAGATTGCTGTCCAGTTTGTGCAGCTCTATGGGATGAAACGATCGATAAAGAAGCACATATCTCAGAATGTTTACATGATGAGATCCTTACGGATTTCTTGGATACATCTACGACTGATTCAGAAGGTTTACTTCAAGAACCCATGCCGCTTCATGATGAATTAGGTTATGGTGATGATGCACTTGAACTTCAACCTTCTTCTTGGACCACCACAAGTACTCATCATATGTGGAATAATAATTGTACTAAAGAAAATGGGAACTCTAAACCGGTTGGGATCCCATATCTAAGAACTCATCTCTTTAGATTATTATCGACTTCTTGTAATGATGGTGCGATTCGTTTTGCAATTCTCTGTACACCGAATGTGCTTCATATTCGTTCTACTTCATCTCTTACCAAACTCGGTGTAGGTGATTCGACTTGGGGATGTGGTTATCGAAACATTCAAATGTTACTCTCAGCCGTACGACACGTTAAAGATTATCAAATCATATTATCATCACAATCTGATCTAAATCCACCTGCTTCTCCAGGTCAATCTTGTTATCCTCATACACCTCCAAAGAATTATATTGATGATGAAGTGGTAGACATTCCTAGTATTAAAACTTGTCAAATCATCATTGAAAAAGCTTGGAAACTTGGATTTGATCCAGAAGGAGCTCAACAGTTTTCTCAGAAGTTGGTAGGAAAGAAGAAATGGATAGGTACTACTGAAGCTTATGTTGCTTTCACTAGCTTAGGAATCAGGTTAGTCTTTGGATCTTGATGGTACCAGCTTCTGAGTTTCGTTTGGATAAGCAGTTTTGCTGATTACCTTGATGTACACGCTGAACCGGAACATACGCGACAATCCTGGTGTTGTTCCATAGAGCGCGAATTATTGATTTTCCGAGACCTACCGGACCCAAAGGCACCCATATCGGGTTGACCTCATGGATCCGAGGTAAGAAATCTAACCCTGAATTGATTACGGTTTCTTCATTCCTGATTGAAAATACATTTTAGAGTACTTCCATGGCAGGGAAGTTGCTGGGAACAAAAATCATAATGTATTCCAGGAGATTATGTCTAGCAAGGGCAACGCAATCAAGCTCACCAATAAACTACCATTATATCTTCAACACTCGGGTCATAGTCAAACAGTGGTAGGATTCGAGATGGATGCTAAAGGGCGCGAGAATTTGTTGATATATGATCCTGCCAAGTGAGTTTTAACATCCCATCGATCATGGATCATCTTCTTCAATTCTGGTCCAAGTAATCCAAAGTTTCCAACTCCAGCTTAGCGAATATCTTTGAAAACCCCACAAATGATTGATTTCTTTTGACACAGAACAGTACCTGCTTCACTGAAGTCAGCTTCATGTCAAATGATTCAGCCACAAAGAGAAATATCAACCAATTCAATTAATCTTCAAAAGACCAAGCGAGCTCTCTCTTCAAATCAAACTTCATCTGGAGTAGGATCCATTTCGAAACAGTCATCGGAAATTCCTCATCCACCTACCAAAAAAATCAAAAAAGGTTTTGCACTTGAGATTTCAACTCCTTATGATTTACAGCGTCATGATCAACTTCTGGCTCCTTTTAGAGTTTGTATCAATACTCTTAGTAAACATGAACAATATCAAGTAAGCCTTTTTCAAAAGTGTAATTGGATAATTCATTTGATATGATGTTTTTTCTTCATTGACCATTGGGTCTTTTGGGTGTTTAGATCTTATGTATTGATGAAGGACCTGCACTTAGTAAAGAAGAGACGATGGATCGTAGGAATATCACTTCCACTCGAGTGGAATAAGATTGAGATCAAGATTCTATTCATTCATAATCTTTCAGAAACATTATTGCGCATTTTCTAAACACTTTTTTTCTTATGATCTTAGTATATACTTCTTACTGTATATCTTATCTATCTTGTACTCGAGTCACCATACTAAAAAATGTAAGATCCTAGAGCCAGATGCTTTCTGATTGCAGTCACTTCCTTTTGTATCACTCTAATGATTATCGTGTTGATGAACTCTAGTGTCTCTCTATAGGTGATATGCCCGAGTTCTTATGGGTTTAGTTTTTCACGCGGCGAGAAGCTGGTAGTGATCCGATCCAGTTTCTGAAAAAACCTCGGTGAAGTGATTGCGAATCTTGAACATCATACTAATTCCAAAGTATACATGAGGTTAATATTCATACACAAGTAAGCAGATATACACTACTCAATGAAAAGCGAGACCTGATAAATTGAATGAGGGCGAACAGAGGGATGAGATAGATCAAGCGATAGAAAAAAAGCACAGGATGATATTGTACAACAGGATTGCAAATTGGATTGGAAGAAAATATCAAAAAAGAAAACTGAAGAATTGTAGATTTCCCTTAATAGATGAGTTTGGTTTTAAAAAGTGAGATACGAATTGGAGCGTAAAAAGATAGAGCGTTTAACAATCCAGAGAAGATCCATCATCCCAATCATTTTTGAATTCCCATTTAAAACAATCACCTTCTTCACATTCTTGAACACTTGCTTCAGGTATTGAGTTCTTTGGTTTGTCTCCTTCGCATGGTTCTGAATCGTTACCATGTTTACCCCATGGCCAACGTGAAGCAAAGATGGATTTGTTTTGACAGGTTGGAGGGGTTGGATCCCAATCAGGTATTAAAATGCTTTCGATGACTGTCTTGATTGAGTGTGTTCGGATATCGACTGCCCAATTCAGTTTTCCGACCGTATCTTTCAGAGAGAAAGGTATCAATGTATCAACTCAAATATATCAATCGGAGACAATCATTACTCACCATAGATAATAGACTGTCCAACATGACACCTCGACTCCATCGCATAACCAGCAACTGAGCAAGTACTCATAACACCATTACAAGTTCCCATAGCAATAGGATCAGCCGTATGGAAAACATGAGTCACTGCGCTCATCTCTTTTCCTTGACCAAAACTAGCACCAGGAGGTAAAGGAAGATGAAGTCTCCTCGCCGGTAATAAATCACCCGGACTCTCGAAACCGACCACAGGTACGCCGAAAGTAAGACCGAGTAGACTAGCTAAAGCAGCACCCAAACTATGACCTGCTAACCATATTCTTGCGTGTGGATACATGGTCACTACGTCATTGTAAAGATCTACTGCTGCTGAAAAGTAAACTGATTTGTCTATCAAAGCTTTTTCGACACATTGTTGACGACATTGGTATGGACCTGAGTAGCAATCGCAAACTGTTGACCAACTCCAACTGACTCGAGCACAACAACATGAGAACAGTAAGTTGTCCTAAGAGAAATGATAATCTTGAAATCAGCATCAGACGGTATGAGATTGATTCGGTCGTTGGAGCAACCCACGTTCAGTTTGTCATTCGCTCCAGTTGAACCTCCATTTCCTAATACACCGGCTGAAGTACCTTTGATAGAGATAACGACTGATTTATTATCAGGTGTAGCGAACACATGACCACGTAGTCCATCTTCTTCCCATCCGAACGAATCAGACTAAAAGTGGGATGAGAAAGTTAAGTTGTGAGATCATGATATATAGGTGAAAGAAGACTTAGAGGAAAGAAAGTATGTTGGAACAGAAGCTTGTTTGAGAATTGAGAAAAGATACATACCACATTCCATTTCTTTCCAGGATCAGTCCATCTATCATCATTCGGAATCGTATAAGCATCATTGGTCATCTTAGCTAAAGATTTCAACGTTTTAAGGTTCGTAACATCAGGCAATTCGATTTCTAAACCTTTCCAATCAATCTCCACATTTGCATCTTCTTTGCTCATAATCATAAGTGTTTCAGTCGCATTCTTGGATCCTCTCCTGGATCTATCCATCAAAATGTTTTTTCTTCTTACTGCATTCCATTGATCCCATGAAGCATTATGAGTCCAAATGGAACCTTTCGTTGAAGTTAATTGATGATTTGATGAATAGAAATCAGGTTGATTTGATTGAGAAGATCCGAAGGAAGTACTACGAATATCAATTTCTTTTCGATCTTCATCATCAAATCTTCTTTGTAAATGTAATCCAGGATATCGATGGGTTCCTATATGGATAGCATGTTGGATTTGGAAATTTAATGGGTCTTGTGCTTTCGAATTCGTGGATCTTGTTGGGTTTGGCCAAAGAAATGGGACTTGAAATCCTTGGACTGGTAGTAGGAAACTTAGAATGGTAAGTAGAGAGACTTTATGAGATTTGCATTTGATTCTTGACATCTTTTAGAGGATAGGATCTGATAAGAGATTGATGAGGATTATCGATTCGAGGGTTTGAGGAGAAGAAGGATGCGTTGAGGACCAAACAGGGTCTCTTCGGTTGTATGCGTTGATTCTGATTGAACTTGAATTGAGGCCAGCCCCGTGAGCGCAGGCGAGCAACACCCGGCCCCGGACCAATCAACATCTCCCGAGTCCCAGCCAACTTCCACAGAGGTTTTTGCCTTTGCCTTCAAGACCTTCAAGAATTATGAGAATTGAAGTCAGCATGCTTTGAGCTTTTTGAAATTGGATCAAAGGGCAGATCCACAGAATGAAATTTATACGAAACTGGGGAAAGGCTTCCAAGTCTCGTCTCATGAAGCCTGAGTCAAATTATGAATCTTTGGTCCAATGGATCCGTCATTTTGATGCATCACAAGAAAAGAAAATCGGACTCGGGGTGCATATGAAGGACTTTGGAAATACACCCTTGATCAGAAGTGCTAAGCCTGCAGCTTGTCTTTGACTGGCAGAACAGAAAACTGCACGCCTTGGGCACTGGTCTCTATGATAGCAGATTGTTTCTAGCACCAAAGATAAGCAAACACCTGAAACTGAATGGATGCTTCTGCTTTGATCAGAGTCTGACAGTTTAGGATTACGGGCACGGACATCAAAGCCAACTTTTTCTCCTCAAAGTTTACTCATTCTTTGCCAAACCCCTTCGCTTCAAAGTCTCCTTCAAAAATGGACAGCTTGAATTTCTCACACCCAAAAGCTCATATGTAGCTCACGCAGTTGTTCACACAATTTTGACTTCTTCCTGTGTAACATCCCAGCTCTTCTGGTGTGAGGTTTTGACAGTTGGACAGCTTTCTCAGGAATTATGAGGATTTTTGCAAACTCCACCCTCTCATTACTCTGCAATGATTGCATCAGATAAGAAGTGGGCTACATGGTTGCGTGTAGAATAAGCAGGCGCACAAGATTTGTCTTTGGTCCAGGGGATTTTTGTTTTCAGGGGACAGAGATATGGAGGGATGAAAATSTCCCCAGCCAAACTTTTCTGGCTCACACSCCAWACTTCATGTATAAGCCATAAGTCCCTCTCTCGCAAGCTCGCTCGCCGAGAGGGACTTAGTTAAGTTAGGTTTTTGAGCTTCTTCAATCAGAAGACGTTTGGACAAATCTACATCAAGTATGTATATACACAGTGCTATGTATCTCGCCCCCAGCAAACAGAGGATTAGCCCTTTCAGCATGGAGACAATTTTGCATCGAGATTCTTCAAGATTATTGGTAGTGTTCAGGATAGCTTTCCACCAAATATACACTCTTAAGATACGTATTGAGATTTGAGTACAAACATTGATCGCTGTGATCAATATCATGAGAATAAGCTCGTAAAATGCGATTCTACGCCGAGTAATCTCGAGTAATCTTTTGGATGGATCGAAGTGGGGTAAAGTCAGTAGACCGGCTCGAATTTCAATGGTTTGAGATTGAAGCCGATTGAATTGAATCAAATCCTTCGGCTCTTCGGTGGTTCGGCTCAAGGGCCAGGCTTATGAACGATCTGTGAATCCCGTATAGAATCGAGTCAAAGATTGGGCACAGATTGGGTTTGATTGAAATGAACAAATTTGATTTCTTGTTGGAATCTACACATCCTTCCTATATACGGTTTTTGCACAGCACAAGAAATGTGTATATATATGCGTGTTTTTATTGAGAAAAGGCCATGGATGATAGAAAAGGTAGATAATCAGTCAAAAGTCAATCTGCTCATTTCTCTTGAGTCTCTCTAATATCGAAAAAAACAACTTGCGGTTTTCGAACAAGCTTGCCGTTATCTTTCTCATCAGTTTCCTGATCGTACTGTCTTATTATTTCATTTCTCCATCAGTCGTCACTGATCATATATCGCGTTAAAAATGACTATTTTTGACAACTCAAAAGAGGATTACCCTTCGAGCCTTCATACCGATCCAAAAAGCAAGGTATTCCAAAAGTTGTTGACTGATTGGTTAACACGTGCTCAAATCGCGTTCGACACGGGAGATGTGGATCTCTTAGTAGATTTGTTCGATGACGAAGGTTACTGGCGAGATGTTGAGTGTTGTTGACTTGCATGATATACATCTCTTGACAAAGGGTCTAAGAAAGTTAAACTGATGAACAAGAACTTGTTGATATTTCAGATACTCATACTTGATTTCGATTTTAACTCTTTAAAGAAAGATAAAATAGAATCTTACATTAACCTCTTACAACTAAAACTTCCTTCATTACAAAACTTAAGTCTTGATCGACCTGAAGAAATACAAAGAGTTCAAATTCTACCTGATGTGGAAGTTTTACAAGGGTTTATTAAATTCGAGACTGATGTCTATAGAGGATCAGGAATGATTCGTTTAAAATTACCTTCTGCTTCAAATGGGGGTCAGGATGATGATCATCTGAAAGCTTTCACATTCTTTGTTGAGTTGTTTATGGTTATCTCAAACTTTCATTTCAGGTTATATCAGGCTGACCTTGATCCATAATGGCTATCAGACTCAGTTATGGGAAGTCAAAGGACACGAAGAGAAGATTAAAAGCCGCCGTCCGATAGGTGCGACACATTCTTATGAAAAAACTAGTCAGAATTGGTTAGAGATGCGGAACGAGGAAACCGAGTCTTTTGGATTATCTGGTCTTTTTCCATCTCTTCATAAGAACTCACTTTAAACGATGCGCTAATGATTTTCTCATCAATTTCAGCTCAACCCACGGTGATGATCATCGGGGCAGGTCAGAGTGGTTTGATGCTAGCAGCGCGTTTAAAATTGCTCGGCTTGAGTACGCTAATTGTGGATAAGAATCAACGAACGGGAGATTCGTGGCGAAAAAGATATCATTCACTGTGTCTACATGATCCCGTAAGTTATAAGGGTTTTCTCTAGACATACACTTGGGCTAACGTTCTCGTTGCTTGACCCCTTCATTGATAGATATGGGCAGACCACTTCCCATATATGTCTTATCCTGATAATTGGCCAATTTATATACCAAAAGACAAACTCGCTGGCTGGTTTGAGTACTATGCCGAAGCAATGGAACTTTCGATTTGGAATGAAGCTACTGTCCAACCAGGCTCATCCAGCTACGATCCCACCACTGGGGCGTGGTCAGTAGAAGTGATCCGACCAACAGGTCCCCGAACGCTCCATCCGCGCTTCCTGGTGATGGCTACGGGACTTAACGGTGCACCACGTTGGCCAGATAACTTTCCAATGGATGCTTTCACTGGAACTCTCGTCCATTCTAGTGCTTTCAACACCGGAGAAGCATGGAAGGGGAAACATGCGGTGGTCATTGGGGCCTGCAATTCAGCTCATGATATTGCTGCTGACCTCTGGGTCAATGGTGCTACTTCAGTAACAATGGTTCAACGTTCCAGTACTTATGTGATGTCAAGGTGATCTTTCGAAATCCTAATTAGTGTACAGTTTCATATTCTCTGCGTCACGATATACTGATTGATACTTTGTAGTGAACATGGACTCAAGGGACTTATGAAGGGATCATATGAAGAAGATGGTCCTGCGATTCAGGATGCAGATCTGGCTTTTACTTCTCTTCCACTCAATATACTTGAAAAGATCCATACAAAAGCTACAGAAGAAACTACGAGACTTGACCATTTGCTTCTAGAGTCACTCGAGAAAGTGGGATTCAAGCTGGATCCTCATCCAGCAGGACTACTGATGAAGTTCTTCAGGTCAGCTTTATACACATGATCTCTCAGGCCTACATCTGTTGACGTGCCTCATTTTTGTTTCAGGAAAGGGGGTGGATACTACATTGGTAAAAACTAGAGTACAAATGCTTGTAATTATGTCTGGCTGAGGCACTGATCATTGATTAACAATTCCATATCAGATGTCGGATGTTCTGCGCTACTTGCAGAACGTAAGATCAAACTGAAACAAGGCGTGGAGGTTGAGGAACTTACACCCCACGGTGTCAAATTTGAAGATGGTGAAGAAATTGAGGCAGACTGTAAGCTTTTCTGACATGTTCAATCAACTGTCAACAATGCTTGATACGCTTCAAGGTGCCTCATTTTGAATGTTTTGGTTTGCTATCATTTCTTAGTGGTCGTCTGTGCGACTGGTTACACTTCTTTTCTCGACACGATACGGTCCATCCTCGGGCCTCACGTGTCAGAGAAGCTTGGCCCGATATGGGGTGCTGATAGTCAAGGTGAAGTTCCTGGAGTATGGCGACTGTCAGGACATCCAGCTTTCTGGGTGATGTGCGGAAATCTGTGAGATCCAAATTCTCTGTCTGCAATCTGAGCAATCCTATTTGACTCTGGTGCCTGTTGAATGCAAATCGTGTATGCGGTAAAAACTAACGTTCTGGCATGTTGGGTGTCTTTTAGTACCTTGGCAAGATGCTCCTCTAAGCATGTTGCTAGCCAAATTCTGTTACAAGAACTGGGTCTTTGTGATAAGAACTTTCCCGGGAGACTAGGTAAGAGCTACTTCAAGGAGGTAAGTTTATAGCTGGTGTGTGCATGGTATTGTACTATTAGGGTGGAATGGAAAGAAGATCGAGACTCAGAGAATTGTACGAGATTCAAACACTTTACAATATTGAAATCATTCTTATGACATATCGGCTGTGGAATATCAATTTTGTGACTGAAAAAATTGCACAGGGTCCCGGAGTGCGAGCCAGCCGAGTTAGCCAAGTTAGCCGTAGCAAATCTGCAAATTATTTTGGCCTGGAATGTACCTTACCTGACCAATCCGGGGATATCTGATTGACCAGTTGTCTCTGGAACCTCGCGAAACAAATCGCAGTGATTGTTGTCATGAGCTCATAAGAGATGCATACAACCAACTTAACTCAATAAGTCCTTGTCCCCGAGCGCGCATCGTGAGGTGCAATCAATTATTTCCTTTGAGTTTCACGGTCAGAACAACGTCGTGACTGATGTTATGAAATTTGGGTGGCTGGTCTGGTCTTCCTGATTGCAGACGTAGCTGTGACAGCAAACTTCAAGTTGTCCTCCACATCCAAAAATTCATCGCTTCTACTGCTCACGTCGGCAATTGGCTGGTCCGGTTTAGAGGCGAAGTTGATGTTATCACTCCGAGGTGACATCGTCCTCTCATGAGTAACATTTTATAAAATAGGGATGTGGCCTTCAGATTGCTTTTGCTCACCCCACCATTGTAATTAGTAAACCACCACTTTCCACATCAATAATAATAATCCACATAATTCAAACTTCAGTGTGCATACATCACTAAAAACATTCTATTTTTTTTCTCTTTTGACTAACTTCGACATATAATAATAGCATGCATATCCATTTTTTAACGCTCATCTCATTCGCTACTATCACAGTCAATGCGGTCTCTATTTCAAGAAACTTGCATGTAGAAAGCCATGCAAGTAC
>KZ144223.1:0-17876 GCA_002157085.1 Melampsora occidentalis | reverse complement strand
CTCACCGGGGATCTTTTTACCGCGCTTCATGGGGTTATGCGCCGGCCTCCTTTTCAAAATGTACAGGTTGAATCGTCGAGATTCCTCGGTTGCTTGCTGAGCTACATAACTTGCTATTTTGCAATTTTCACCTGTAGCTCACATGTAGATCTGCTAAGTCGAGGACTTATTTCGATGAAACACCGAGCTACGAGTGAGCTACAGGTGAGCTACATACAAAAATGACGAAATAAAAAGATATGTAGCTCGGTGGGCAACCGAGGAATCTCGACGATTCCAGTTGTACATTACGCAGCGAGGTTCAGCGCATATGCTCACGAGGCGCGGTACAAAGATCCTCGGTGAGCTCACGGAAATGGCAAAAGCAAGAATTCCCCTGCAAAGGAATCCTTAGGCCTCAGGCCAAAAACACGAGATTAGATGTAAGTCCCTCATGCTGAGACATGCTGATTCAACTCGTTGATTGACAGCTGTCTCAGCATCGAGGGACTTAGTTAAGTTAGGTAGTACACTGTGTCTAAATCTAATCCGAGGCTTGAACTTGGCAACTTCGGCCGGTGATAGAGGCGCGCAAGTGAGTAGTTATGTATTCCGGGAGATGTAGGAGATGTGGTTTCTTGCAAAATATATACTTTACATTCAGATATTCTTTTTATGTACTGACTGCCAGATCGACTGATCAAGCTTCTATTCACTTTTCTCAATCCTTAAGCTTGTTCACTGTCGATGAGGTACCCTCCTTCAGGATGAATCTTTCCCTGACATCACCTCTGTCGACTGCTGTATCTCTATCATCGCCCGACACTGATTGTGTGTATCGCGCCTATCCCTCAAGCCCAACCATGTCTCATTCGCGCTCATCTGAGTCTGGATTGGCGAATCACTCACGAACTCAGGGTGTCTCATCGCATTCTTCTGGTTCCGGCTCTAATATCGCCAGTTCTTCGAAAATATTCACATTCCTCAAAGGTCAATTTGCTCATCGACAGCTGATGTGCGTTAACTTCGAGTCTTCGAATTTCAAAGCTCCAATTCGCCTTGTCACTGACCTACCTTTCGGGTGCCTTTAGCTTCCGGGCAGAGGTAGTCCAACAACCTGAGCGATGTCGTATGTCGGGCTTTGGAGAAGTCAGTGCTTTCATATCCAAGCAGAGATAATGCAAGCGCGTGACGATATACTCAAACTCTCGACTGTTTTGTTGTGACACGCTACCATCGCGGTTTTTTGCATTCTCACGTATCCTGATGGATATCTCTTTCACGCGCTAGAAAGACCGCCGCCCAATAGGTTGAGTTGGATCTCATTTGGATTCTAAACCCTCTCTTTGTCCGCATCATGCGCTCTTGTGATCCATCCAGGGTGCACCTTCTACTTGAAGGGGAATGCTCCCGATACACATCCAAGTCTATCAGTCTCCAGCACAGCTTCTGATCACCAGGTATTCTTTTCTAACAGATCCACCGCCAGTTGTTAAATTAAGTGTAATGGATTCAGGCGGCGAGATGGTGGCGCCCGAGTTCGTCTCTATTCTCTGCTTCAACTGACCTCGATCGAGGCTGACCTGCATGACGGTGCTGAACTGATGTGCACACGTACCATAGAGCGATCGATGCAGATACACTATATTGCCATGTGTCACTCCACAGTGCCGATCGGCGAGAGCCGCGTGGTCTAGTATATAATCCATCGTCTTCTGTGGTTGACCGATTGTCATCTCCCGCTCCTAATGTGCCTGATCCGGAGTTGGAGTCCCATCCCGTACGTAATTTGCTCGGGTCGTTGACCACCCAGGCGCGTCTTTTGCGCAACGAGTTTGGACAGCTTGGTAAATTCGTCTCGTACCCATAAGTTTGGTGGCATTTTCTAACTCTGATGACTCATTAACTTTGACACTCATGATTTTGTTCAGGTGTCTATTTCATATTTTCGGATCTGGCGGTTCGCACCGAAGGCAGTTGGACATGTCGTTTCTCAATAGTAGATCTCAATTCGTAAGTGATTCTTCAAGATCTAACGAGGCACGCACGCGATAGCTTCTTGAGCTTACCACACATGGCGTTGATGCTATCAATATAAAGACCAGATGAGAGTCTTGATGGAGATATGCCGGAACTAGTATCAACGTTCAGTGAACCTTTTCACGTCTCTCCCGCCAAAACTTTCAGGGGAATGCTGGACTCTACTCCACTCACAAAGGCGTTTTCGAATCAGGGTGAGCCAAAATATGATTTACCTCCTCCAATTTTGGCTCTTTACACAGGGATTCTAATGTCCTGCCTTATTGATTGATGCAATCTGGAACAGGTGTGAAGCTTATCCTTCGCAACGTTGGTTGTTCTAATAGCGATGAGGTACAATCTTCTTAATTTTCCTTCAATCGATTCATACATTCAGTTTTTTTGTCTCGACGTTTTGATTTGTTATACCGAAAAAGTATATGTTGATATAGGATGTGGTCATATTGTTCCATAGTGTAATGATTTGTAATTGCGTGGTTGATAGATTTTCTCTGTTTTTGCAAAAATGCATCATTTTCTCAAGTGACATCCTCATCAGGTAGAGGACTCAGGAGTCTAAAATTGCAAGCTTTTCATATATGAGCTTCAGTGACATTGAGTCTCTGTTCACGTGCAATTTGGCACGTGCTGAGTAACACAACAAAGGATACAAAACCAAAGTTAATGCATTCGAACCTTGATCTGAGAACTATGACGACAGACAGCTTCAAACAAATATCTATGCACCAAAAATGGTCAAGATTTTGGGTTTTGTTCCGTTTGTGCAAGAAAACAATCATTGGATTTGCCGCAGTTGAATTTGACGGTTGACCCCCCGAGCTTTCGTGTCACAGCGTCAACCCCTGACCCCAGTGCAGTCCAGCGCATTTTAGGTGCAGACTGCACTGAGCGGCCCACTGGCGCAGCGGGCACTGCGCAGCGCTGGTAAAACAGCGCAGTGGGCAAAATTCGGGGAAACCCCTGAGCTGGGACAAGCGCTGTGAAGCGCAGTGCAGGGGCACAAAAACTGGGCAAAAAAAATTTGCAACAAGGATCCAAAAACAAGGACGAGACACACGAGAAAGAGCACACAAACATGAAGAAATATAAATGAGAGAAAACTAATTTGAAGAGGATGAGACAAGACAAATCTATAAGAGAAAAAACAAAGAAATAAAATTTTGAGCAAAATAACCAAACTACACTTTTGCAACTTTTTTCTTCTTGGCCAAACCAGCAACAAGCTGTTCCACAGCAGCCACAGCCTTCCCAAGCTCTCCATCCGGGACAAATCTCTGCTTAAGCCATTGACAGACATCAACAGCACGTTCAATCAAGCTTGATGTAACGCCACCTTGTCGATTTGAACACACAATTGCTGCAGTCGAAAAAGTCCTTTCAACTGCGGAAGAAGAGCCCACACAAGCTAAGAAGTCACGAGCTAACTTAGCAATTTTTGGAAATCGCTTTTGATTGAGCTGCGTCGATCATGAAGTCAGAAACGTCACCAACCTCACATCAAATAAAGAGGAGATATGATTTTACTTACACTCCACCATTTCAATATGTCAGTGTCACGTTCGCATGGATGCATTCCTGAAAAGTACTGATCAATTTCTTTGTCACTTGTCAGAACATGTGTAGCAGAAGTGGTGAGTGCATTTGTCTCGTCAAGTGGATCAAACGGTTGATTATCTTCTTGGTCGACTTCAGGTGTAGAGGTTTTTGTGAAATGATTTTCCTCATAGATCGAAAAGGTGAGACGGAATAGGTCCTTGCTGCGAGCCGCATAATTGGGATACTTGTTTCTGATGTACTCAAGTCGAAGTCTAGGGTTAAGAATTGTGGCCATTACAATCGGATCGCAGTGAAGGGCCTCCGTCTGATAATCACGGAGCTGTTTCACCATGCCCTCGATCATGTCCGATAAGACTTGATGTGGAGTCTTCTATTTGATGTTCACAAGTACTGATATCAATCCAGAATACTGGAAGAGAACAGAGGCACCGGTGGGGCCGTCACATTCCATTTTCTTTGATGATTGTAGAAAATACTTTCAAGCAGATTGAAATTTGGTTTAGAAAAAAGAGCGTAGAGAGAGTTAAAGAATTCTGTTGAAAGGCACTCACACCCAGTACGTCATTCAAAGCTTCAATAGCCTTCCATTCATCAGGACTTATTGTACTACCTTCATAAAATCCCTCTTGGTCCCCGTTCATCATGTAATTGATTACCTACAAGGAACAAAAGTTACACATGAGAGTCATTAAACAAAAGCACCATTCAAAACTTACTGTTTTAGCTTTGCACAAGCGTGTTTGCACATCAAACCAGATATTCCATTGCTGACCATGTGCAGCAATTAGTCCTGGACCCACATATCCCAGCTGAGTTGCTGAAGTCTTGAAGTGATTGAGTCGTGGTGCACTGGAAGTGATCAATTTGTTTATTTGTTGTACCTTTTACCAACACCATAGATGTTTAGTAAATAAATTCTAATTGCTGTGAGATGAAGATAAGAATAACACACCTTAGTAACTGCCCGAGGTCAAAGAGCAGCATCCGGCTTCTGTTCCTTGTAGTCGGGTGCTTTATCTTCATCCTCAGAGTCATCGCTGGCCTCTACATCCTTACCTGAATCAATACCGGCATTCCCTTCAAAATTGCTATCATCACAATTGGCCAAATCACCATCTTCATCAACTACTGTCCCATCAGTCATCACTATCTTTGGCATAGGGAGATGGTCATCAGGAAGTAGCAGTCGAAGACGTTTGCCGGAAGGTATTGTTGGTTTTGTTCGCCCATGATCTCCTAGTCCAATCACCTCGAGGCCGGCTTTGACTGTCAAAGCTAACTTATGACAGTAGCACCTGATTTGATTCCAAGAAGAGTTCCAGAAAATGGGGTCTTTACATTCCATGAACATACATTCCAGCTCCTTCGCCAAGATTGGATTGCTAGATCCCGAGTCTGTTGTCTGCGCTACCATGTATCAATAGCAAAAAACACGTAATTAGTAATAAAGAAAAGATCAAAGAGAAAAGAATAAAAGTGAAACATTGAGAAGGGACCTATCTTTTTATGGAGACCGTGTCGGATGAGGAATTTTCCTACAGGTTGAGCCAGTAATTCACCATAGTGATTCCACGCGATCAGCTTCAATGTGAGATGAGTGACATGAAATTGCCAGTCATCGTCTATATAAGACACTGAAACTCCAATGAATGCTCGTTTCCCTCCTTTTGTGGTCCATACGTCGTGTATGACACAAACCTTTGAATTGAGAACCTGTAGATGAATTAAAAGAGTGAGAGGTTAGTATCTATTCTTCACATCAATACGATCAACATTGAAAATAATACCTGGAGAGTCCGAACCAGCTTGGTACGAAACTCTTCAAATTACTGCATTGCCCGCCGGGCTGACCACAATGCCGACCAAAGTGTTGCGTTTGGATTACACAAAGAAAAAGCTGCCTGTAAATATAAGTCCTCCATACGTAGCCAAGGGATACAATTTTGTAGGAGCCATAGTACCAGGATCATGTTGAAGAGCCCGACTGAGAATTTTGGTAGATTCAAGAAGTTTTGGAGTCCTTCCTTCTCGTGTTGATATTTTTTGGCATCTTGCGCGGCGGCTTGTGCGGCTTGCTGCTCTTTGAAAGTTGGAGGGAGTTTTGCTCCAGCAGCAATTGCCTCGTGACGTCCTTCGCATTCTGCTCGACCGATTTCACCATCACGATGGCCCTTGAGGTCCAGTTGCCCTTCTGACCAATCTTATACTTCTTTGGGCAGAACAGGCATTTGCGATACATAGGCTTGTTGCCCTCTTTCTGTGAGTTGAAAATTGAATCAGCTTGATTTTTGTATTAAATATTATTGATAAGGTAGGAAATAAGTGAACTCACCTGGGTTCCCCCTAGGCCTAAGTCAGGCGAAAAGTATTCTGAGGTTGGATCAAATACTTCAACCTCAGTGTTGGCATCGGAACCAGGTCGAACTTCCTCAATATCAGAATTTTGATTGGTATTCATGTTTTCGGGTACATTGTATTTCTTAGACTGATTGATTGATTGAGGTGAGACGGACAGGAAGCAGAAGGAAGAGATTTAAGTTTGGAATCAGAATTAAACAAAAATCACACTTCATAATGCAATAAGATAGACTTACCTGCTTCTTGCGCTTCACAGGAACCGATTTCTTCTTGGGTGCTTTTTGATTGCGCTTACCATTGGTAGTGAAGACATTGCTGTCGAAGGAGACATCATTCTCCGAGTCCTTGTCATCACCGCTTTCCTCATTTTTGGTGACGAAGTTCGGATTGTCTACTTTGTTGTTGTCATCCTCGCTGTTGGAGTCTAATATAACTGTCTGAGTAGTAGTTTGACGAGACTTGGAAGATTTACTGGTAGATGAGGACTGAGTGTTTTTTTGAGAAGCCGAAGACTGGAAGTTTGACTTAGAAGTGGTAGATTTTGCCATAGTAGTTGCTTTGACTAAATACGATACAAGTTTAAGAAAGACTTCAAGGTGAAGAGGTTGTAAATTGATGATGAATAATAGTAATGGAGTCGAATTACGATTGTTCTTGTTGAAAAATATCAAGTGATTCAAGTGTTCTGAGCTGCAGGCGAAGCTACTAAATCTGACCCTAACCGAGTAGGCTGGCAGGGGCCACCGTTGAATCCAGATCCGGAAGTCCATCAATGGTTCGAGTGAGTGAATGAGGCAAGGATCTTGTCGTTTGTGGTCATACGGTTGGATGATATCATCAGATCTATGCAAGGGGCATATAGATCCAATCGGTGGAGGCTCGGGGCACAGAGCTTGGTGCAGGGCCGCGCAGTCTGCGCGCACTGAGCTGGGCTGCACTGTGATGTTGCCCAGTGGCCTATAATTCCCTCAGCCCCTGCACGGCGCGTAGCGCAGTGGCCTTTCCCCCAGTGCCCAGTGCGCTGGTGCCCAGCGCAGCCACAGTTTTTGCGCAGTGAACTGCGCTGGGAGTCAGGGATTGACAGCGTACAAATAGTTCAAGATACGTATTAAGACGTATTCTGACGTATTACATAGTTGAGAGCGTGTGCTTCCGGCCGAAACAACTTTATTGCATCTATATTTGCTTTCTTAACACTGAAATTATTTATAACGTGCTTTCTTTGGTCTGGAATCTGGAATCTGGACTCTGGACTCTGTACATAGTCTGGACTCTGTGATCGGATAAAATGATTACCAAGAGGCCATAAGTGACTTATGTAGTACGAATACCCGATGCATGTATACAGTGGGCATCAAAGTTGAGAGGAGTAAGTACCACGTGCATGGGCAGCATACCTTATTTGCCAGTGAAATCAAGCCTGCTGCCTGCTTGAAACCACACAATCGGCGCTTGAAATCATTTCTCCAAGGCTCTCCCAAGATGCCCTCCTTGAACACTCAAGAATGATGCATCTCTTATCTTTTCATTGTCAGTAGCACACTTCGAACTTAAAAATGTTGCTGAATCAATCTTCCATCTATGCAAGCATTACGGGAACCGTGACGAGCAAAATGGGGGGTACTTCTGGTCCTCTGAAGAGCAAGCCCCGATAATTGTTGAAAGTGAAAAGAATGATAAGCTCTAACATACTTGGAAGGCTCATGGCTTGAAATCCTTCATTGTCTCTGTCATCTACATCTATACTCATATATAAAGAAACGTTGCAATTTTTAAAAAACAACTTGCTAGACTGGTTTTAGACAAATTTAAGATATCAAAAAAGATAAATCCCATCTCGTCGGGATAATTTAGTGAACATTTTCAATTGATTTCCTAAAGGGTTTCATCAGTTGCCAATGTATGATTGATTCACCTAATCCCAAAAGATCAACTTGATTTGAATCCTTCCCAACAATCACTTTACTCCTCCTAACAAACCCAACTCTTGAAGCTTTGTTTAGATACTCCTCAAAATCTTCTACCAGGAAATCTTCATCACCCATAACTTTTTTGTACCTATCCTCAATGGCCTCCTTTGTTAATCTTTGCCAAACTGGTTTTAAATCTTTCTCTTTTCTTTCTTCTCCAATCGAAATTAATGTTTTTATTAGTGTTTTAAAGTTTTCTCTTACAATTCTACATGTAAGTATTTCAGGGTTTTGATCATATATACAATCACATCCTTCAAGATCCTGTTATATAGAGACAATCATAATCAAAAAGGAAAAAAACAGAACACAATGCTCAATCAAACTGAAATGAAATCGAATTATCTCAACATCCAATCAAGATAAAGATTTTTGCTCTTTCACTTACATTGATATCATCCAATAAATGAACCATGACAGACTCAAAGTAAAATGTAATATCACTTCCATTGATCCCACCTTTAAGAAACTTATAGCCCAATTCTTTTTGAAACCTAAATTCATATTCAACAATAATAAACCGATGATTCACACTCCCATGATTGAATTTTTCACCAACAAATTTTCGTTTTGATTTTGGTATAAGATCCCATAAGCTTTTAGGATAGCCACGTGAATTTAAATCACACCATATCTTTAACGGTTCCGGTAATTTGAGATTGGTTTCTGTTTCTGGTTCAATTTTCTTGGGTTTCCTCTTGGGATCTTTAGCTGTTTTTACAAATTTGATCAATTCTTCTATACTCGACTCTTCATTCAAATGTGTTAGGATAAGAAATCGATCTTCTTTTCTGTCAGTGTCTAATTGATGCGTTTCTTCATGATGTGCAGGATATGAGGATCGATCAGACTGGACTGAGGATCTTACACGGTCTTTATTGATGTCTACCTGATGATGTCGTGGTTCATGGTCAAGTTCAGGATCGTCATCGAGGGATAATGAGGTAGACTGTGATAAAGTTCGAGTGCGCGAAGGGGTATGAGGTTGAGTCTTCTCGTCAGTGGATAAGTTTCTCCGACCCTTTTCAGGGTTCACTTGCTGAACTTGTATCTCTTGTATCTCTTGTATCTCTTGTATCTCTTGTATCTCATATATTTCTTGATCAACTTTGTCATCGATAATGTATGATAATGAGTTATAGCGTGATATATCTTGATTGCGCAAAGGAGTACGAGATTGGATCTGTTCTTGCGTAGACAATTCGATGCGATCTCTGTCCATGCTCGCTAATTGATCTTCAGGTTCATCATACGGTTCAAGATCAAGAATGAAGGATTCCGAGTTAGAATGAGATGAGGTTTGATTTGTCGAAGCCGGTATAGATCGAGTCTTTTCATTAATGGTTGAAGTTGTATCGGAGGGATCAATATGGGATCCATTATTAGGATTTTCTTGTCTAGCAGGCGTTTTCAATTTACATGGTTTCCGATTCTCAATAGGTAAGTCAGGTTTGATATCTTCTATACTTGAATCTGACGCAAGATCAAGAGTAACCGGTTCTTTATTTTTCTTTTTTCCTTCGCTCGTGATCATCTTTGGAGGGCTATGAGCTAGATGGCTCCTTTGGAAGACTTTTCGACTGTCAGAAGTAATTGAAAGATCAAGGGGAGGAGATCCAATTTGACTTTCTTGATCACATTGAGTACTTTCTTCCCGGTCAAAATCAGGAAGAAAAAGAGGCATTCTTGAGGTTTTAGAAGTTGATTGCGTTTTTTTCATAGAGGTATATATAATTGGCTTTACATCAATCTCTTCAATCTCAGGAAACTCGAAGCTTGTTTGATGAGTGATCTGATTCACATAAAACTCTCTTCCTAGTCTATCAATTTCCTTCATCCAACCATCAGGTAAAGGGCGCTCAAGAGACGATGATACATTGGTTTGTGAAGTTTGGATTGAATTAATTCCGACTGAATGAAAGAGTCGATGGAACCAAGGCTGTGATGACTGATTTTGCTCTTCAGGTTGAGACTTTGTTTGTTTACTGGTTCTTTCGGAAGAGGAGCTTGATGGACTTCTGTTTCTCTTCAGAGTTCTACTTTGAGTCACATTTCTTGTATTTGTAGATGCTTGTGGAGAGGTCTTTGAGGAGCTATCTCCTTGATGAGTTAGAGATGTTGACTGTGAAGCATTGCCTTTTAAATTTGAAATAATATGCTTGTTATATTGATCCCGTTTTCGTTTTGCTGAACGTTTATCATTTGACAATCTCTTTGAGGTGGTTTGTGTCGAATTTTTGGCTGGTTTGATAGAGATTGGATCCGATGAAGAATTATGTTGAGGATTCTGAGAATCAGGTTGCGGCTCAGTTTGACTTGAAGTTGAAAAGCCTCCTAATGACCTTAGCCATGAGGGAAAATTCATTTTGAAACGATAATCTTTGTATCTCAAACGATCTCGAAGCAGTCTTAAAGAGCATCAATTCATTTAACATCGAGAAGATCAATGAGCACTAAGGCACAGCAATAACCATTGGGATGGCCTGCTTGTTAATTGACCTGTTCACCTGATAATCTGGTGGAGCAAAAGTTTGACAGAAGCTGAATGAGAATTATGAAACAAGCGTAGTTTATGAAATCGTGATATTGTTCAATTCATCGATCAAAGGGAAATACAAAATTTATGTCATTAGCAAGAAAAAAAACACCTGTATCGATCACGCGTTATGGGTTTGATCAGGTATCTAGTAGAACTTAAGGGAATTAATACTTAAATTTGATTTAAATTTGAATTCAAGTCATCATCATCAACGGTCATCAAGAATCCAACCAACCAACCACCCAACCATTCATATCCCCAGTCAACAAGAAAGATATCAAACCATCAAACCATCAACGATATCATAAAAGTACATAAACATTATAAATCGTTCAATTCAAATTATATATCAATCTTAAATTATCAATCATCATGGATTTCATTAAAGCTCAACTTCACAAACATCATCATCAATCTAATCAAACTTTTCAAGCTTTGTCGTGGTCTGATTCATTCTCAAAAAACACTCGGGACTTATTCTCAGTAGCAAAATCATTCGAATTCGGTTTACCTAAAATTGTAAATTGAAAATCAAAAAATCATATTATCCTTCATATTTCATTATATGTCAAAGTTTAACTCATTTCTTCGTTTGATTCAATTCAGACTTCCATGTGTCATGACTCTCTACAATCTTTATTCGCTGTTGGAACTGCTGCCGGATCCATTCATGTTTGGGGCGCACCCGGAGTATATCTCACTTGGAAAAATAGACCAGCTCATCATATCAAACATATCTCCTTCAAACCTGGTTCTTCACTCATCTTTTGTATAGGTGCATCATTTCATTTCGTGATGATATCCCTCAAATTGGATTCTGATCTAATGCAACGACTTCTGCTTTTACAGATATCAAAGACACCTTATACGTCTACAATCTGGCTATCATTCAAGATGGGGTACCTTCTCGTCAATCTACGCACTCGATCAGATCAATCGTCATGTATGCTATAGTTCATCCGATCGACACTTCCTCAATTGGTTAGGATCAGATCTGATTCAGATCATATCTTCTTTTCAGGTGTTTTGCAGTCTCACCTGCTCATTCTCATCTCTTCCTGGGTCTGAAAGATGGAACAGTGGATTGCTTTGATCTAGATAGAGGTGTCACATCTCCTTATCGGTATACCTATCTAGTTCAAATTAGTCGATTTTAAACTTCTTATCTCACTCAGCTTCTTTCACTCTCATTTCGCCATTTCACAGGATTCGAAATCTCTGGCTTGAGCACGATGAAATGTTGAGGCGAAGTGGCGTACCGGACGCACCTAGCCGGCGACACATGTAAGTATCAGCTTTTGAAGGCTAGCCACATATAAGTTTGAAAGGGACACATCAGCTCATTTCTGAATTATATTTTTTCAGTCCAGTCTGTACCGACCTAAAGTGTCATCCGCTCGACCTCAATTTACTCCTCATAGCTCATGAAGGTGGAATCTCTCTTTATGATCTGAAACAACAATCTGTGATAAGATCATATGAATTAGTCATCCCACCAGGCGCAATTGGTTCTACCAGAAACTCAAATAGTCCTTTGATCTTTGAAGAACGTAGACCCAGTGTCACATGCTTAGCTTTTCGTCCAGATGGTGAGATGTTTGTATCGGGTCACTTGGACGGATGTTTAGCTTTTTGGTCACTTCATGATGGCGATGTTCCTATCTTGGTCCGCACAATGGAGCGGGAAGATGCTTTAGTGTTTGACTGGGGTGAGACTGAGTCTAAAGTCGACCAGGAACCTTCCAACTCTCGATTAACACCTGAAGAATCGATCAGGGAGCCAATCTTTCGGATCGCATGGAGCTCATTTCCTTCTGAATCTAACCTCTCAAACCTTGCCAAGAACCCTATCTTCTCTCTCGACAATTTAGACTCTGGCGATCAAGCTAGATCTTCGAAAGACGGAACCCTCCTGACTGTTCTAGGCGGCCTCATGTCAGGCGATCCGGTGGGGGTCCATGTATTTCATTTTCCAGCTTATCACTCTACAAACACCACGAAAGAGATCACACCTGAACTTCGCGAGTCACTTCGAGCATCCATATCTCCATCCGGTCATTCGATTTATTTGACTACAGAGACCCCAGAGGATTTCCTTTTGATACCACGAAGCAATCCGTATTTCGATGGCTCACATGATCCGATCAGTATCATCATCAACTGTACTGCCAATGTTGATCTGCCTCCTCGTTTGTCTACGGGCGTGCCGCCAACTGATCAGTCTGGAGTCGATTCTAAACCCCTCGTGTCTGATCGATCTCTTCGCGCGTTTACATTCCCCCCCAGTCTACAACATGAACCTAGAGAGTTTCAGCTCCCTGGAGCCTTTGATTGGATCGGATCAAACACCGTTATTGCTTGTGAAGTATTTGAGCTGCCTGAAACTGCTTACCGTAAATTGCTGGAGCCTACTCCCAGCTCAGATCTAAGTAGAAATGACATTGGAAGATTACCACTGAATGGAGGACAAGCGAGTATCTCACTAGCTTTTAGATCAGATCATACCCCTTCGTCAGAATTGATCACTGAATTTCAGCAAAAGTTCCGGATCATGGTCACCGTCCATATGAACAAGAAGATTAGGTTTTGGAACTTTAGTATGGGGTTACTCTTGCCTATCAACCCGTCTCATCGGTCTTCCACCGACGCTATTTATTCGAATCCGGGAAAGTTGAGAACCGAGTTTCCAGCCAGGTTAGGCCATCTTACCATTGACTTGAATAGTTTCCTAGATCAAACTTCAAGCCTCTATCCCCGTCAACATTTGGATCAACCTGTCGGAGTCTTTCTCAGCGTAGATAGTTTAGATCTTGTTCTCACCTTTCCCGATCATCAAGTTTTGGTTTATTCGTTCCACCAAGCCAAATATATCTCTCCTCAAAGGACAAATATCCCCTCAGATACTACCCAATTCCCCTTGTCATCAGAAGTACCTACATCGACTATCTTGATCGATGGGGGTGAGCTGGCTTCAACGAAGACAACCTCCGATGGACTCCAGGGCCCAGTGGAAGCTGCTGAACCGCAGGTATCAGTAGAAGCTGCTCAACTGAAGACTGTCATGAATGATGCGGAAAAAGACATGGCGAAACTGCAGGTCTCCCTTCCTCAGATTGACACCAATGCTCCAACCGATCTGAAGCCCGTTCAGGAAGCTACACCAAGTACTCCTGTCAGCAAAACTGCCCCACCTCCGCCTCGGCCACCTCGCTCAGGTAAACGTGTGGTATCTACTAGCTGTACACGTTCAAATACACCGGATATCCCGGCAAATGTTCGAAATTCAGCACAAATTGAAGAGAAAGTCCTTCAAAACAAGATCGGACTTGATCTCTCGGAGATTCAGTCTTATTACGAAACTCAAGCGTGCTTTCGTCCGATGATTTGGCTTAAAAATGAATCAACTACCAATGAATTAATTGTAGCGATATCTGATATGGGGTTCATGGCGATAGCTGAATCAGATCAAACAACAGTCAAAGTATACGATCTAAGGAATCAAAAGCTTTTGCTTGACGATCAAGTTATCCCGCAAAGTCACAACGCAGGGAAAGGCAAACAGAAATCCGAGGAAAAAAGAATCAGATGCTTGAGATGGACGGTATCCGCTCTCTACACTGGTAAGCTGAGTTTACTATGTGCTCGAGAAACCATACCATTTAGAGGCACGTCACCTTGACTAACAATGAGCTCTGACTGTGTATGTGTGTTACACAGACACTTTGATGCTTCCTCGACTGTTGGTTGGATATGAGGATGGAACATTCGATTGTTTAAAGCTCTATCTATCCCAATCTCACATGATCGATAGTTGGTCCGCCACCGGATTATCAAACGATAGCATCGGTCATGAAAAAACCGAAAAGGGAGAGCCCAACCCACCAATTGCCTGTTTTGTTTTCGATGGACATGGTCAAATCCAATCATCCAACTTGGGAAGCTTGCAGAGAGCTCTATCAGAGGGGACAAGAATGGATCCTATTACCGATCATGATCATGACGAATCTTCTTCTAAAGCGATTCATGGACTATTGGTGATTGTATCACGTCGGACAATTGTGGTTAGGCTGAACATCAACGGCCCCCTATTGCTCAAGAAGGAAAACCTTTCCAATGAACCTGTTATCCATGCTACGATCATCAGATATCAAACTTCGTGCGCTCTGTTGTTGATTGATGAGAAAAGGATGTGCTATGTGCTGTCGTTGCCGCATCTTGATCAAATATGCAAAACATTCCTTCCGGTAATCAATGGGTATGTGCCACCTTCACTTCGCCTGAGATGGTTCCTCCTTTGTGTTATTTTTTGACCCGACTCTTTTTGATGCTCATTCTGAATGTACCATTTTCGTTTTTGAAGTCTTGAAGCTGTGGGTCGATTAACAATCGATTCTTCGGCTGATGTCATTGAACAAGTTGATTTGGCCACGATTCATTTGACCACACTTTTTGTTGGGAGAGACTCAGCATACTTACCTTGTGTCACTGCTCACAATCCCAACATCCGGACACCTGAGCCCCCTCATCCTAGGACCTCAGCCCTGGCAGCAGCTTCAACTTTGGCATCTAACCTAGTATCATGGTTACAGGGAGCTAATGTCACTCAACCTAATTCAAACAATCATCATCCAAATGATTCAAATCATTCATCATCCATTCGAATCACTGGTGCAGAAATCGATTCAATTTTAGCCGGACCACTTCGACCCGAAAAACCAATCTCATCTTTACAACCGCCTAGCCAATCTAGAATTTCACACGTTATGATTCCTAATCATCAACCCAGGTCAATTACAAATTCAAATCTAAACACAAATGATCAACTTTCACAAAATTTAAATGAACTAAATCAGCGTGGAGATAGATTAGATACTCTGAACGAAAGGTTTGATGATCTATCTAATGCTGCTTCTCAACTTGTTCAACAAGCTAAGCGAATTGGACAACAACAAGCTACTAAATCAGCTTTTAGTTCAGGTATTTCTGGGGTGAAGTCATTTTTTAAATGATCAAGAATCCCATGTCTTCTTTTTGGTCCGCAGATCTTCACAAGTCACTAAAAAGAGATTATTTAGATTCATTACAAGGGTTTTTAGAATAGATAGGTCTTGTTGACATTTATGTAGTTTTGATGTAAGTACACAAAAGAGAAGGGATGGACATATCTTATTGTTTGGAAGGGTTGGGTTTGGTGTTGAAGTTCGATTTTGGTTGTTTTGATTTTTTAATTTTATGAAATCATAGTATGTAATATTTTTGCAAAATCAGTATTTTTTTCTATCTCTTTGATAGATTGTTGTGAAGAAGGAATTATATTTTCATTGCTTTGTGTCGCAAAAATTAATTCAATTCCAACAACAGTTTTTTTGGGCAATGCTTACGCAACAGGTTACGATCATCCTATGCAAGATCGGAAGAGTTGAATCGGCGTCTTTTGTGACCGAAGAGAATTGTGATATTTCTGTCTTAGTGACGATTGAGTCTGGAACAGACAAGAAGGTTGCTCAAGCTTAACTAAGCCCCTTACGAGCGCATTAGTTAAGCTTAAGGTTGCTATACGCTCGAAGCTTGATCCTTCAGTATCCATCTCATCTTGAAACCAAGTCGATCGCTCCAGCTCGCCTCGAAAAACTTATTCAGTCTGCTATCAACTTATCTGATGGAGATACAAGTTAATTTCCAACGGGTCCGTCAACAGCTTCCACAGTGATGATGGAAAAGATTGTAGAGTTTTTCCTTCGGGGGCTGTGTCCGTCGATGAAAACACGATTGCATTCAGACTTCTGATCCTGAGTTGTCACTTCATCACACCAGTTTCTCCTCTATGTGAGCGATTAGATTATTTTCTTAATATATCTCCAAGCATAAGATGATTATCAAAGTCATATCACATCTTGTGAGAATTATTATAATCACATATTTGACTTGGGTATGTAGCGGGACAGATATTCAAGCACATTACGATTCTGTGAATCCACGTCTTGTTATCTCAGGAGAACAAATCTCTTCGGATCTTTCGCCTTTTATCGGAATGAAATTATTGTCCCAAGGATTTAACCAAGATACGTCAACTTTTAGAGATCACAGTGGTTCTGATGATCAGGAAGTTGAGATCAATGGAGTTGGCCATTCCTATGATCATATCAACATATTTGTACGCAACAAAACTCCACACACTTGTTTATGAGGTATGTCGAAGTACTGATACATCTGGACGTGTTGCTCTCGACTTTCATAGGAACCTGATGGCGCTTTCGACGGCTCAGTTGGAGAGAGACTGGGAAATATGGTAGAGGCTCGAATGACCCTCGATAACGACCAACAGCTCGAGAGTAGTAATGTGAGGATCACAGAAGCCACTGGCTTGAANTGAAGCTCGTACGGAGGCAGGAAAATACTACGTCTGATTCGTGAGTCATCTCATACTTCTTTACCTCAAACTCACGTATAAGCATCTGGGCTTCTACAAATTTAGTTGATTGTTTTTAACAAAATGATTCTCTTAAGATGGGTAAAATGGCATAACTTTTACAGGAAGAAGTTTGCTGCCCCTGATTTGAGTTGGGATGAAGAGTTAGCAAATAGAGCTCAAAGGTTTACAAATCGATGTAACTTTGAACATTCAAAACCAGAAAGACACGGACCTCAGTACGGAGAGGTTAGATGATCCCACTTTGCAATCAATTTGTTTTCTTGCGAGCTTTCAAAACAGACACTGATATTGAGTTACATGTTACTCATCAATTGACATATGTTAATATCATGCTGTTCCTCAGAACCTGTTTGCTGGTGCTTCCGACATTCGGGGCATTGTGAACGCATGGGTGAATGGTCCAAATGAAGCAGGATCATATAATCCAGGTGCACCGAGTTATTCCCATTTCACACGTAAGTATCTTTACATTTTGTATGATCTTGTTCAGATCTAAAGCAGTGTGCTGATTAAGTTGAATTCAAATCCTCCTCACACCTAACATTAATTTAATCTACAGAGGTCGTATGGCGTGGAACAACTCGAGTTGGGTGTGCTGCCAGTGCATGTGATGATGTAGGTCACTTTTCAGGTTCAGAAGCATACCAGGAGATGGGAGAGAAAGTCTCAATAGTAGCATGTGTTTATTTTCCGTAAGTATTGTTTATGTTCATGTATCTAACAAGAGAATATAAGGAGATATAATGGCCACTTACTAATCCTTGTCATACAGTGCTGGTAATGTCATGGGTCAGTTCAGGGAGAATGTCATCTTTCCATTCTGGAGTTATCCATACAATGGTGGTCACAAGGCCTTTTTTGGATCATTCTTTGCTTACTTCTTAGTAGCGCTTGTGGCATTATATCTTGCACTTTAGTATCTTTGCAGAATTGTGGTTGATCATTGTAACTCTTTGGAATTTTAGGTGTACATCTAAGTGATTGTTACTTAGGGTACGTT
>MWRL01012763.1:0-10691 GCA_002157085.1 Melampsora occidentalis | reverse complement strand
TATAATTATATATAGGTCGGAGAAGTGATTGCTGTCAAGTTGCTCACCAAAATAGTTAAGCTTAAGGATATCCTTCTGCCTTGTCGACACCACATCGAACATCAACTATATATAGACTGTTCAAAGCAGTCACACCACTGCTTTATGTAGTCCTATTCTACAATAATTATGACCACGTTTTTACAGAATATTGGCAGGGCAATGAAATTTCCGAGCTGAATTTCCAAGCCGAGTCGAGTCGAGCCAGTTTACCCAGACTTGCCTGATTAGACATTACATATGTATTGAAGTTGTTTCTCACACCTCAAAAGAGCACACGCAGCCGTCCAAGCTTGTCATTACCAATCAACCTGACAACGCCACTGCGCCCCATGCAACCATGCAAACACCTTGATCCGTACGAGTCAAGTACGTCCCCAAATTTGCATGTCCCTCAACACGGACATGTCTCCATATTGATATGACGGAGATATTCTCCAATCAAACTCCACCTCCACCCACACAACCCTTTCCCCATTGCCGTTGAAAGATATCTTTTAAAAGCAGAGATAAGATCAATATACAACCTTGCATGATACTACTTCGTGTTGTTTTTGTATGCAACTTGATTGTTCCCTTGATGTTTTGTTCTTTTTTGTTTGCTTTTGGAAATTCAAACTTGCCATTGAAAGGCGGCGAGCCCCTATGAAAGCAGATCTCGTCCAAAGGCTTGATCAAACGTTCAAAGTTGCCGTGCCCTACATTCCAGATCTGGACTTGAAGGGACTTTCAAAGTTGTCGACGGAAAAATAAAGAAAACAAACAAACTTCCCGTCCGTTCCTAGCCAAGCCCTACATCCCCAATGACATGACAAAACTATCAAAGTTCCCGTCTTTTTTTCGCCGGAAAGAACATGAAGGCAATGCCCTCCACCTCCCCAATGATTGTCATCTAATGCGTTGGGTGGCAATCGATATAAATACAAAGCCCTACTGCAACTTTATTGTGATCATCAAGTTCTTCAACAAGTTCTTCAATGTTAACCCTTGATATCCATCCAGACCAATTATCGCTACACTGACTTGCTACATGATCATCCCACTTTTTTTTAACAAACTCGATAACATCAAGTTTCTATCCAATTTCATCCACTACCTATCTTAACTCCAATACTTTGCTTTGCTATATAGCCTTTCTAATCATGCTTCTCGTAGACCTTGTCAACAGGTTGAACCAGTCTTACCCCAACACGCTCAGCACTATCACTTTGAGTCAGCTTACCAACTTCACAGCACTGGCTGCCGAGTTCATCAAGAGAACAGATGGTGCATACGGAGAGTCACCACACAAAGCTCCCATTGAGTTCCTTACTCATTGCCTCGATCCCGCTCAACCGATGGCTACGTGGGCTCAACTTTGGAACATCACCTACCATCACCTACCATCATGTGCATACGACACGGAGCTATTTGAAAAGCATGGTATTCCTTTCATGCATCGTCCCAAAGATGCTCTAATCATACCTCAGCACACCTTCAATCCCCCCACGAAGCACTGCCTTACCTGCACAACCGATGTCCATGGGAACCCCATTACTCTCCAGATGCGACAACAAGTCTGTGGATATCTCTTTGACATAAGTGGAATTGAAACGGTCCAATCCTTTTCTGGATACTGTCGTAGTGAGTACCACATCTACCTATTCGTTATCAACTGGCTTACAATCACTGGTTTGTAGATTGCAAGATCACCTACACCCCTTGTTATCTCCGTCGAGACGATGTCCGTGAATACTACACCTTAGAAGAAGGACACCCAAAAGATTTTTTTCAAGTCACTCGACATTACTTTATGACACACAGATTAGCTGATCACTTCAACCACCAGCAAGCTATTGCCGTGTAAGTCATCTATGATCAGATCAAGTCTTACTTCATGTTTTGTCGTCATCACATTAGTATTTACACTCAAAACTGACGGTGTTGAACTCTGTATTTGTTATCAGAGTTAGCATTTACAACCTTGTCTTGTTGTACAACCAAGCATTTGCGGCTGAGAAGACCTATTACCCAAATGACTATCGGCAAGCTAGATACACTCGTTTGATCAGTCACCACGTTTTGTCACTAGGACTTGATATATTTCGATTGATGCGAAGTTTTCACGCACGCGGAGTCCGTTTGAGGAGTGATGCCAACGGCGTGGACGATCGCCGGTTTTTCACAGCCATGAAGCAACACTTGATGTGGCTTGAACTTGAAGGTTCCCCCTATTCCTCTCATGTTTGCTCGGTGTGCACCAAAGTTGAACCCATCCCGGGCACGGATGAAGCCACTAGTAAGTTCTCTTTCAAATCTCAGGTCAAATCACTTTGATTATTTATATCCTTACTCATCCATGACTCTTTAGTCATGCGTGCTGTAGTGACAGATGGCGTCACTATTGGCCACTGGGCTTGTAGTGCATCAGAGACCCAACTTAAACATCTTGATCCCAACGGTCCAAACTATTGCAATATCCCTCTTGATCGGATCAACGATCGATTCTGCCCCTTGCACTCTTCCCTCCACAACATGTGTTATGCCCAGCCCTGCTTGCAACCGGTTCAATATGGTACCAAAACCTGCGACAATATCAATCACATCAATGCCTTCAAGGAATTTAAATCTCGTAACAAGTCTCTTTTTGGTCTACCCAGGCGAATGAAACGTCCAAACACTCACATTCAACTCGATCCTAGTGTCATTCTATCACCTGACACGGGCGAGGTTACCCTGACGGAAGACGATCTCTTGTACGGGGATGTTGACGAACGCGAGCATGAGTCAGCTCGAGACGGTGGTGAATCTAAAAAGCAGAAGAAACCTTTGTTTACCCGACTTCGTACTCACAGTGAGCAGTTACTGGTCGCCCCCTGTGGAGTCGTCATGGCCAGGAAGACTTTCTACAAGTCGGAATCAGTAAGTAAAGTGAAGGTATGTTTGGATTTCATTACACGAGTCAGACTTACTCACTAAATAACAATAATCCGTTTGATCTTGTGTATAACAGGAGTTCATCTACGAAGTTTTTCCCAACCAAATGCCTCAAGTGATCTTCTATGACAATGCATGTGGTTTGTATGCTCACATACAAACAAGCCCTGAAGATTCCAAGAGGTTTTTGCATACTCTTTTACCAGTAGATGCGTTTCACATCAAATCGCATAAAATCACTCACACCGCCTGCCGTATGAACAACGATCCCAATCTGTTTCCGGAACTCAAGGTCATCACCTCGCCAAATGGCACCTGGAAATGGAAATTCAATTCCTCTGCAGCCGAAATTGTTAACGCTTGGTTTGGCCGCTTTGACCCAATGTGTCGTGGTATGCATCCAATCAAGTATGCATTTGTCTTAGAGGAATTTATAAGGGTTCACAATGAACGCTTGGTCGAACGATTAGGCAAACGTCCTAATGTTCATTTTTGCCTCAATGTTGAATACACATCAGTTCCTTTTAATCCTATCAGATAATTACACAAACAATCAAAAAGCTTGTATGCCTTTGTTAGAGTGCTTTGTAACCTCGAATACGTCAACATTTCTAAAGGTTGTTTTCTTCTTCTGTTCTTGCACTTGAATTCAAATAGGAGTCTGAAAAATCATGAAAATTTTCTTGTTGTTTTCTTTTTTTGTTATACCTTGATCAGATGTTGATCAAAGAGGCCAAAAAAACGTATTGTTTTCTTCCTATGTTTGGTTTTGATCATGTCGTTTATTTTTTGCTCAATTATAATTGGTTTTCTCAAACAACTTAAATAAAATAAGTGACAACATAAGAGAAGGTACAGTGATCGAGCATGGTCTACATGGACAGAGTTGAACATAAATCTTCAAAACAACATAATAAAAATGAAAGGTACTTTGATAAGAACTTCAAAAGTTTGATTCCCGTATAAAGGTCATTGCCATTGGAGCCAGACTTAGTCATCTCGCAGAACTGAGACATCTGAGGCATTAAGTAATTCACAGATACTGTTACATTCATGGTCCCAACCGAAGTGGAAGAACGCCATCTTAGTTGTGCTGGATCCTGCTCGATCACTGATACAGCGGGAGTGTCAAGAGATCAGCCAATGGACGCTGAAAAAGATTGTAAGATCCTCTTCTCACCTTTTGTTACAGCAGATCACGTTATTGATGATACCTTGGATGTCACAATCAATTTGACAAATCAAGGTCTTTCCAAAACTAATGTCTAAAGCGTAATGAATAAACGCATGAATTAATTCTTTCCAAGGATCGAAAGCAGGTGCTTGCATTATAAACTTGTGACTGTAAACATAGCGCTCATTTCGAAGGTCCGTTGGGCTTCCACAGAAGAACCACCCAGGCTCGTCTTCACCAGGCCCAATGATCTGCAAAAGATACGCCTCTTGAGCCTGGAATTTAAAGTGTCAACATCATTAGTTAGAGTGTACCAAAACAGTGATAGATATAAACCCACCTTTAGACCCAAAGATTTGCAATACAAATCTCCTAATTGCTCAGCGTCATTACTCTCAGCTTCAAGATGAAAGAGCCATAAATCACGAAGTTCGTCTTGAAACAATTGCAACGTGCTAGCTACAAAATGGTTTGCCTGGCCCAGGCTTAGGACTTGTGAGCGGCCGGAAGTCGTACTTTTGTCCCAATACTTATGATACTTGGCGGTAAGTTTCTTCGTAATGTCACCTTGTTCCACTTCGATAGATTTGACAAACCAGCTTTCTTGATCTCTGCTTCTGACTAAACTTACGGACTTGCCAAGCTCATATAAAACCAGTTGACTAATGTAACCATTGAAGTCATCGGGATCAAACATTAATGGCTTCACACAAGGCGAAAGCCTTGGGATCGGGTACAGGAAAGCAGCCTGCTTTGTTGACAAATCTTCCCTCAAGAAGTTTTTGTCACGACCTGGTCACACGTAGATAGTGATTGAAACAAGTCAGTCAAAACATAGATTATGAAATTCAAGCAAAGAACTTAACATGATTTCAAGTGATTGATGTGATTCGTGTGATCTGTAGTCAGCAATCACAAGAGATTACATCAGCTCAGAGGTGTCATGTTAGTGATGGAAGGTGAATCAAATAGAAAGGCTCAACGTAGTGAGTCTATCATCTTGTCTTTGCTCAAAGAGCTTGTGGCTACGGTAGTAGATGTGGCCACAGAAGGTGATGTGGCTTCTTCGCAGTGGGAAGTAGTTACAGACAATGAGTCTGTAGCAACCGCTCCGCCGGCCATTGCCCGGAGGCGCTTGTCGATTTCATCCTGGAGGTCTCCAACAACAGCACGAGGAAGGCGACCGTCCTCACTGTCCGAGACGTGGGTGGGATCAGTGAGCAAGCTCGTATGATCTTCAGTGGGAGAAGTACTGGGTGTAGGTAGAGCCTTTTTGGATGAACGAGTGCGAATGGGCATGATGATTGAGATCTAATATCACAAACAAGACATTGGGTAACAAAATGTTAGCTAATACGGACTGAAAGAAAAGGACATGTGTCGACAATGAAAGATAGCGGACACACGTTTTCAAAACAAGTTTATTGGACACAGTTACTGAGCGAGAGGAGGGGTACTTCAGACTGCATAATATGACAGTCTTATAGCCTTTTAGGCTTCACTAAAGTTAGTATTAATGAGCGCTAGCCAAAGCCTTCAAGGTGGAGGAGCAAGCTCAACTACTCGGGTGTATAATCACTGATAATTGTGCGAGTTATTCCACTGAGGTCATAGGTACTACACCCGAGTTTAAAGATGTGGGAGCTGTGTTTCTAGTTTTATCAGAAAATGACCGTAAGACTATCTACAGGCGACTATCTTCAGATAACCAAAAAAAAAAGAAAATATAAATGCAATTGATTGGAGCAGCTCATGTGCGAAGAGACAACATAAGGAGTATTGAATATGAAGATCGATCAATTGATTGATCGATCTGAACATGTCTCGGATCATAAGTCAATTTGTAATTTGGCAATTGACATTTCCCGGCTTTGCTCATGAACAAACAGATTGTAACCAGCACATTAATAAAATGTGATTGCACTTATTAACTAAATACATTATTTACATTGATTTGCAAGATAGGGATCCAGTGAAAAAAAAATGATTGAACTAACTGACAATTTAACTACATTAAGTAAATCATTGAAGAGAAGCAGTGAAAAAATGACTCATCAAGAGTGAGTGAAAATAGAAACAGTAATGAAATAAACTACTTATTAAACTTGGCACGCTTAGTGGGCCGGGTACCATCCTTCTCCTTCTTGGGTGGGTTGGCCTCCTTCCATTCCTTCTTGAAGTGCTTTTTCCCTTCTTTGACCGTATGATCGGGGTGATCAGTCAAGTAATCATTCAGCCTATCTCTGTTTTCATTGTTTTGACCAACTATCAAATTCATCCACCGCACATATGTTGACACAGTTGAAATCACGTAGGTATATGGTTCTCCGAATATTTGATCCCAGGCCTCTTTATTAGTAGATTTAGACGCTGCTACCTGAAGTCTGTTCAAGTCCAACATTGTTGCCCCATTGGGCCATGATAAAGATGTGGCCTTGGGTGACAAAGGCTGTGGAGGGTTGCTTGATGAACGTTCTTCGAAGTTGATTGGCTCGAGGTTGATTGAAGAACCTTGCTGGGGAGCTTTGGTGGAATTGGGCTGAGGAGTTGGAGTCAGAGGTGGACTGAGGGACCGGGATCGAGAGGTGCGGCGGAGACCAACATTTATTTCTTCAGACTCGGCTTCACTTGAGTCTTCAATTGTATGAACCTTGGGTTTGACTTGGGAGTTTTGATGGCTTGGTGAAAGGAATCGTCAGATATCCATCACACCCTTGGAGACCTTAGTGACCGATGATAAATGTGCGTCGACATCTTTGCATTCTATTGGTTCGATTCCAGGGAATACAACAAGAAGTTTGTTGGAGTCGACTGAGGGAGAGCCAACCGCATAGCTTTCAACCATGGACATATTCATATCAACCTGGAAGTGAAAGGTAAGTTCCAATACAATTCTGACTTGTATCACAAGATGACTGACCCAAGATTGTATTTCGACATGCCACACTTGTAAGTTTCCATTCCACGCCTCACCAAGTTTGTCCTTGACCAGAGCCTTAAGGTCATTGGACTCTTCAAGGGCAAACGTTGGCCATTCAGGCACATTAATTCGGAACAACCGACACACCTGTTTCAAACAAAAATTGATAAGATGATAACTCGAATACAATTATATCATAAATATTGAATACTTACGTCGACTGAGGGCCAAACCACCATTGTGATGTTGTTGTTAGCTGATTTGAGACGATCCTCTTTGGCCCGTTCGTTGGCTTGCTTCTTGATTGAAGTGAAGCGAAAGTTTCTCAATTCAGAACCGGTAAGGCGGTCAAGGAAGTTGCGGGTCGTCTGTGTTTGGGCTAATGGTGTGGTGTCTTGATCATCGTGGGTGGCCGACTGAGTTTGAGCAATTTGGGTGGTGGGTGCAGCGGCTTTTTTGATGGTTTCCTTTTTTTTGGTCCTTGACTGGTTTGTATGGACTGAACACCCGACAGATTGATTGTTTAGTTGATAGCAGCACTAGAAATAGAAATTGGGTGTCAGTTTGGTAAATGGCAAAGTTTGTATGTCATGGATGAACTGACCTCTGAGCAAGCATTTACAGTGCATAGGTTGTTCCTACGGATGTTATGTCCTTCTGCGGTTCGGCCACAGACGCCTTCACACCGTGTATAGTTCTTGATTCGGTTTGGTTGGGTGGCCTGACTCGGTGGTGGCGTCAATTGTTGTAGTTGCCCGGGCGCACCATGATCATTCATGATCCTGGAGAAATCCATAGGAAGGAATCTGGATATAGATAGGCTGGAGTTGATTTCAAGTAATTCGGAGTAATATTTTTGTTGATGGTATGTGCGTATGTAGCCTTTGTCGTAATTGCACTGTGTGTTCACGCACGAGTTAGTTCAGCATTCTTTGACCTGCTAACAAGAGTCAAACTTACAGTATGTCCTATTTTAGGGTTCCGATGAGGGGCTGGTATCCAGTAAACGGTAGAATGCGGGCGTCTTCTTTGACAATTCTCGTTGAAGCAAATGAGTCTGGTTTTTTTACCTTCGATTGGTGGAAATGGTAAAGGTTGAAGGGTATTCAGTGGTATGAGCTTATATTTTTTGGCCGGTTTCTTTTGGGTGGGGGCAGGCATTGATATAACGCCTTGGCGCGCGGATGGTTTGGATGCTGAATAATAATCACTTGCTGGAGTCTAATCATCTCCGCGTGTTATGTTTCCGATTCTTGATAAAGGTAAAGTTGAGCAGGGAATCTACGAGGAATGATGTGACGTATTGGGGCCAATGATCGACAAAGGTGTTGACTGTGGCGTGGGAGTGATGATTGACGGCTGGTTGACATGTTTTTTTTGTGAAATTCCGGATGTGTCAAATCTCAGAATGAAATTCACTGCGTCTCACATGATACTCGGATAGTCGCTCGGGTTTTGGCTCGACTCGGCTTGGCTCGACTTCGCTTGGAAATTTCAACGCCCTTCGTATGTTCTCCGTTTTTACGTTAATTCCATTGCCACCGAAGATTTTTATCTCATCGGCCGGAATTATTTTTTTACCTCTCTTGCACTTAGTCAGACATCACCATATAACTCCTTGCTTGGCTTCCAAGGCTCTTCACATATATAGTCTGTTCCTTCGCACCGAAGTGAACTCATTTGTTGAAATATTTGATTCCTCTATGATGATGGCACGGCCACGTTCGCCCCGACCTCACACACTTCATCCTTTTTCTCCTCCCGGTAGGTACTTTATCTCCCTTCGCCCATTGGTGATCCATTTTGTTGCAAGGCTGACATTCTCCCCCTGGACTTTGCACCGTACTTCCGTTCAATTCTTCTGCTATCATCTGACTCGTCCCGGATCTACAGCGTCAAACTCTGGTGGATATTCTTCTTCTGATGTTATGAGTGCAGAGGAATTACAACGTGTTGCTTGCCAAGCGCTTCAATCTTACGGCTCAATTCCTGGCAATCAAAACGAAACGCCAAGCCTCATTTCTATCCTGGCTTCCTACCAAACGGATGGAAATGGTGATGCTGGTTTATTGTTGGCCATCTTGGAAGCTAAAAGGATGGAGGATGAGGTAGGCGATAAATCGATAATTCTCGTAGAGATACCTTATCTCAGCTTCTTGAGCAATTTCAATTGACTTTGATGTCTTTACCATTGGGTTGGTCAACACAGCGACTTGCTGCTCGCGATAATCTTGAGGCTGCAAGGCTTAGAGCCCAACATATTCATCGGCCCTCCCCGAACATGGCCTCTAGTCCACCAGACTCAATTGACACGGCGATCTGTGACGCACCATGCCCTAAACCAGTTGCACCTGTTACACCAGTTGAGCGACCGGTACCACTGAAACCCTCAGCTTCATCACCGTCAACCTCGTGTCCTGTCGCATCAACCACGAGTAAGAAAAGGGGTCGAGAATCGTCAAAAGACCAAAATTCCAGTAATGAAACCATAACACGGCAGGATGTGAACGCTGCGTTATTGGCCAAGATCGCTCGCTGTAATCACGCCAACCCAAAACGTCCCACCCCATCTTTGCCAGCATCGAACCCCAGCTCCAGTGGCCCCGCGCGCCACCCTCATCGTCGGCCAATATCTTCATCATCCATGCGAGCTACTAGTAGCTCTTCTGGCCACTCACCACCAGCCCATACTCCAGAATGTTCTCCGATTTCTCATCATGCCTCACCACCTAGATTGACACCAACATCCGACTCTACCCAAGCACCAGCCCAGGAATTGTCGACTGAAGGCTCCCCAAGAAGCTCTCAGTTGGGATCATCGCTGGCGAGATTACTCAATGACCCTATCACGACTATGCCCCTTTCTAAACCATGACTGTATTTTCGTTCCCACTTCATCTTGATCTTTCTATCACTTATCTTCTAGATCGTATTGTAGAGTAGCAGTAAATACCACTTATAACCTATGAGCTTAGCCTCCCATGCCAACTTTGAGCCTTTAGTTGTCCCAGAGTTGGTTTCAGCATGTTGTGATGTTATGATCTTGTCTCGTCTTTTATATTTATATTGTACATCAAATGATAATCTGACACTTAAAGCGGAAAACCGCATACACAAAAATTTTGAACACTTCTTTTGGAAGTTGTGAGACTAAGCCCCTCATTTCGGTGTAACTACGCTGCATTTTTCCTCTATAGTCTGGAAAAGTATAGTTGTTGGAGTATGGTAGTTATGCGAGTCGATCAAGAACTTCACCAATACGAGTCTAGCATAATAAGGGTGTATTAGAATGATGATGACTAGTGGAATCTGAAGACGCGTCAAGAGGTTACAGTAGTTTGATAATTTGTGGTTCCTCTATAAGAAGCAAGGGAGAGATCGTGATGGTGTATTAGATTCAGGGGCCTGGAATTTCCGTTTTTGTTTGTTCTTTATTTTCTAATAATTATTATATGTAGACCGCTCTCTTTTGTTCCCCCTTTTGAGATCTTATTCCTCATATCTAATTATCGGAATAAGATATCTAAAGGGTAATGTGTTTCTGTTCAACTTCATTTTATTCGTTTCTTTTCTTATACTTAGCTGAGCTTTTATTACTTCTGTTAGTTTTTCTTTTACCTTCACCGTCTTCAGGTTAGTGAG
>MWRL01012631.1:0-11708 GCA_002157085.1 Melampsora occidentalis | reverse complement strand
ACTCTTGAGAGCATTTCTTTTACATACTCATTTTGTAAGTTTACTGATTAATGTTTTACAAAAGACTCTTGATTCATTTCTGCTAGCCCATAAGCTCTCTGCCATCCTTGTCAAAGACAGAGAGTAAGCATTCACAGTCTTCTGAATGTGACTCCAAAACTTGTAACTCTTTACTGTCACTTCAAGCAAGTCATTTCTTATCAAGGCGTGTAGATATTGAGGGGTGTTGTGTATAAGATGTATGAGAACAGATTAATGTGTTAAGAACTGATGAGTGATCAATAGGAAGTTCTTTAGTGTATATTTTGATGAAAAATCACTGAAAGTCTTGAATTTCACACTGGTATCAAGCTAAAAAATCCTGCAAGCCGTGAGCTCCTCCCTGACAAGCTCCAAAAGGATATGCGTGGTTTGAGGAGGTACTTAGTCAGGTTAGTCTTAATAGAGTCTTTTAATTTGAAGCTGAAAAAGCACAGCCAATAAATTCAGGCTTAGCTATGAAATGAAATCCAAGTCATAATATGTATGTACCTATGTGTAAGCCATTCAGTAAAGTGTGAAGTTGATTTTGAAAATGAGATTGATGGTTTACAAGAAGATTAAATCCAAATTGATTAAGGATATTTGTAATATGTATGCAATGAGAGATGAAGAAGAAGATGTGAAAGTCTGTTTGGCCTAGAAGAGCCTCCTCTAAGCTCTGGATCCTTGAATGAATTCAATTTTGGTATAACTTAATGGGTACTTGGAGATTTGAAGAAGCCAATCTTGTTTTGAAAATTCAAACCCCCAAGTTTGGGGCGGGGCCGGCCCCGGGTCTAAAAGGTAGTAGGATCCAGCCTTTAGCGAATGTGCCATTTTCTCCTTCCTTTCTCGATCCGCTTGTATATGCAATGAATGCGCTCCACATTTGTATCTCAACTTTTTGAAAGAAAATCTTTGCAATAACTCATGAACCCATTGGTATGGGTTATTGCCGAGGATCTTGATAGCCCATACTCGATGAGAACCCATAGCTTTTGGGCTCCATAAAAAGGTATTGGGTTATTCAGAGACAACTGTAGTGTATATGTGAATTTCTATTTCTGTTGAATTGATAAAAGCTGTGCAGTGTATTTCCAATTTCGGAATGCAATTGAATTGAAAATGAATGTGAAAGTGAAACTCAGATTACATAGATTTTGGATTATAAAGCATTATTTAGTAAGTTGTAATCAGTAGAGTGATAGTTTTTTGTTGGTGATAGGGTGAAGTTAATGTGCTGTGATTGAAAAGTGTTTGAAGTGAATCTGATTGTAAGCATCACATTCACATTCACAGTCACATTCCAAACCAAACAAACCAACCAACCAATCAATCGATTCAACTTGAGTTTGTATTTACTGAAATCGATGAATCATCATTATCAGTCATCAGTCATCAGTCATCATCAATCTTTCAATCGATCTTCAGTTTAATCTTGTTTACCATTTGAGTACTTTACCTCTTTACCATTGCTTTACTACTTCTTTACTTCTTCTTCTTCCTTATCCATCAATCATCACTGTCACTGTCAAGAATTAGAAGACTCCATCAATCCATCCATCCATCTAATCATCATCATCGACAAAATAAGTGATTTACAATACAATATATACAAATTGGTATTTCAAATTCAACTTGTCAATCATCATCACTTATCATCATTTATCATTTATCATATCAAATTGTAGTTATTTATAAATGATAAGTATGACTACAATCAATCAAACCAAATCAAGATCGAAATCAATTAAAATGAAAGGCTCAACAAAATTTCAACTTACTCCACCTACTTCACCTGATCCTACTACCAACATTCATCATCATAATATTCCTAATCCTACTACTACAAGTTCAACCTCGGTTTCACTTTCAGCTCACAAATCAAACTTAACCCAATCCGTAATGCATCATCATTCAAACATTCAATCTCATCAACCATCAGGCTCTTCATTCCCAGATCAAACTCAAAATGAATCACCAAATCACCAAGAGAAGAATCAAGAAGAAATTGAAATAGAAGCAGAAACAGAAACAGAAGAAATACAACGCACACAAGAATTACAAGAATCAGAAGAAGAAGAAGAAACTGAGACCCTGATCTCATCAGAATCAGATCAGACTACTACTTCAAATACCAACCAGCCTACAAGTCCAACTTTCAACACTTTCAATCCATCTCAACATCAACAACAACAACAACAACAACAACAACAACAACAAGCCATTCTTGAAAATCAAAAAACTTCATCTTCAACACTTTCTTTCATTTCAAGATCCATTAATCAATCAAAACCAAATCTAATCAACACTCAAAAAACACCAATCAAACAAACTTCAAATCCATCAATCTCATTAGAATCATCATCTCAAGTTTCGATTTCTAAATTCCAATCTCAATCCTCATCATCTCCCTCGACTGTCAATAATCCATCAATCAACTTACAATCATCTGATCCTCAACACCAAACCAATCATTCAAATCATCAAAGACTATCTCAATCTTCATCTCAAACTCAATCTCAAATCCCTTCTACTCCATCTTTAATTCTTCAATCTACTCAACCCAACACCCCAACTACTACTACCTCACCAACGATCAATACTCCTACAGATTCATCACATCTCAATCACTCTCGAATCGGTGCATCACCAAATCAAAACCTATCACTTCAATCACCATCCAATCAAACACAACCACTTCATCCAAAATATCAACCTCAATCACCACCACATCAAAAACAATTACATCAATCACCATCCAATCATCACCATCAAACAGATCAATCATCCAATCATAATAATCAATATCAAACAGATCAACTCAATTCATCAGCAAATCATCCTACAACCATTGAACCTACTTTTGAAACTCAAGTGGCTTATCCAACCTTTGAACCCACTCCGATCTCATCATCTACTCCTACTCCAGTCTCAACCTCGACTCCTATCTCATCCACTTCAAAACAAACCACAACCAATAACAATCAGCCAAACTCACCACAATCCAAACCTGACCCGAAAAAGTCAGCCAACATGGCGAACCGATCTAGACGTCAGTTGGGTGAATATAATTTGGGTAAGACTTTAGGAGCAGGAAGTATGGGAAAAGTCAAATTAGCCGTCTCATCTGTTACAGGAGAAAAAATTGCTATCAAGATCATCCCTCGTCATACATCACTCACAGCTGCACAACAACAGGTTGATAAATCAAAGGAATTGAAGGAAGATGGTGTGAATGGTAGTAATTATTTGGAGAAAGCAAAGCTTAAAGATCTTGGTAAAGAAGTTCGAACGATCAGAGAAGCTAGTATTGTTTTACTCTTACATCATCCTTATGTTTGTGGTATGAAGAGTATGTTGGTTTATCCTGTGAGTCATTTCCTTTGATCGACTATCGATTTCTGATCATCTTTTTCTTATCCCTTTCATCACTTGCTCTTATAACTGATCTCATCTTCCCTTTCGTCTCAGCATCATTATTACATGCTCTTTGAATACGTCAATGGTGGTCAGATGTTAGATTATATCATTTCCCATGGCAGACTGAGGGAACGGGCAGCCAGGAAGTTTGCAAGACAGATGGGTAGCGCCTTAGAATATTGTCATGCCAATTCGATCGTCCATCGAGGTGCATCAAACTCTTTCCCTCTTTCACATATCTGAAACTTACTCACCTCTACACATGTTCTAACCTTTCGATCTCTTCAAAATTTTCGACTTTAGATCTCAAAATCGAGAATATCTTGATCTCTAAGACTGGCAACATCAAGATCATCGACTTTGGTCTATCAAACCTCTTCTCTCCTAATTCAAATCTTCAAACGTTTTGTGGTTCACTCTATTTTGCTGCACCGGAACTATTGAATGCCAAAGTATATATCGGTCCAGAGGTAGATGTATGGAGTTTTGGAATCGTTTTGTTTGTGTTAGTTTGTGGAAAGGTTCCATTTGACGATCAGTCGATGCCAGCCTTGCATGCTAAAATCAAACGTGGGCATGTTGATTATCCCACTTGGCTTAGTTCTGGTGAGTCTGCATTATCCTTTGACTTTTGCTCTCATGAGATCAAACTGACAATCTTTCTCTCCAACACCAAGAATGTAAACACATTCTTTCAAGAATGTTAGTCACCAATCCACAAAATCGAGCTAGCTTGGCCGAAGTACTATCACATCCATGGATGGTCAAAGGGTTTGACGGACCACCAGACTCACATATTCCACATCGAGAACCACTGAGGATTAATGAGATTCAAGAAGATGTGATCAAAGGCATGACGGGTTTTGAATTTGGAACAGCTGAAAAGATTGAAGCCGATCTGAGGGCAGTTCTTACAAGTGAACTTTATCAAAAAGTGTTGAAAAATCACGATTCAAAACGATCACGATTAGATGGTAATCCGGATATTTATTCTTCATCTCAAAGTGGTTCAAGTGGTTCGATGGCAGCCAATGGAATCAAAAAAGAACATCGAGGTGATCGAGAATTACCAAAGGCTATCAATAAATCTGCCAAACGATTCTCAGGATTCGGATTTTATGGAAAGAAGATTGCAGCTGTTCTGGGATCTAATTCGACATCTAAAAATGAAGAAAGATCGAATGATTCAAATCCACTCGATACTTCTGTCTTACTGAATGGTCAATCACTCGATACTGTTGACCCTACTAGAGGTTTTCATCCGTTAATTTCGATCTATTATTTAGTTAGAGAAAAGATTGAAAGGGAAAAAATTTATGGACCTGGTTTCTTTGCTTCCTCTACGCTTTCTGTCACTGGACCACCACCACCACCTGCTCCTCCTTCAGCATACAAGAGTGCTTATTCACCTTCTGTACCTGATTTTCCTGATATTCGACCTCCGGCTGCCGCTGCTGTGAATACGACTAATGAGACTACACAACCTAGGCCGGCTATGAAGCCTCGTACATCTGGATTTCAAACACCAGAAGACGATCGAAGCAATCGACCAATGCCCAGATCATCGGGTAGACCATCGACTGCAGTAGCCGTGATGACGGCACCTAGATCAGCACCTGCTTCACCTGCCAAACCAGGCGATGAATCAGACAATCATCGACGAAATACACAAGCAAATACTCAGAGATCAGCACTAGGATCCAAGAGTACAAGTACTCGAGCCGAAAGAGTTGTCAGTATGATTGAAACCAGTGATCAAGCGAATAACCAATCCACAAGTATCGCCAAACGGTTTGGATCCTTCCTTGGAAGATCCTCATCTGTTGCAGAACCGAATAATGATTATAAACGACATCGACCTAGAACTTCGATTGGAGGATCTGGACACAAGTCATCTACCAAGACTCCATTGAGTGCATTGCCACAAGTCACGGAGAGTAGGAGAATCGATCCAGATGATGTTCCATTGACTGCACCAGCTAATGGGAAACCAGTTAGCAGAGCTAGTACGATTGGAGTGCCTGGTAGTGGAACAGGAGGAGCATCATCATCATCCGGAGCCAATCGAACCATTCCACATTCAGCATCTGCCGGATCATCATGGAGACCACGTTTGAATTCATTACATAATCCGACGACTACAAAACCCGAAGGAGAAGATCAACCTACGAGTGCTTCATTACCTAATGGAGGAGAAGGAAATAATGATTTTACTACTTTGTTAGAGAGTGAAGAAGAAAGCCCGACGAATAGAGAGATTGAAAATGAAGTTGAGAATGAAAGACCTGAAAGTTCGATTCCTTCTTCGAAATATCAAGTTGCATTTTCAGGTAGGACAGCTTCGCCTAGTCAGAATGATAAAATCAAACCAATCTATCTGAAAGTGAGCGAAGATTATTTTCTTCTTTAACACTTACTACCTTCTTTGATAAACTGATAAGAAATGATTTTTGGTTTTCTTCGAATAGGGATTATTTTCAGTAGCTACTACATCAACTAGAGGACCACAAGTCTTAAGATCAGATCTGATCAAAGTCTTGAACCGAATCGGAGTTCAGAATCGAGAGATCAAAGGAGGCTTTGAGTGTGCTCATGCTCCTTCGATCGATCTGTCTAGTTTAGGTAAAGGCAATCGAGATTTAGAAGAACAAAGTCCTTCGACTCCTCAAGAAGGATCCACCACTGCAGGAGGAGGCGGAGGCGGAGGAGGTACAGGTGCGATGATCAAGAAGAAGTTGTCCAGAGGATCGTTTATAGAGAACGGAGGGAGTGATGGTACGTGAAGCTATGTTGCTTTACATTTTATATCTTTCTTGGTAACTGATTTGATTTGATTTGTGTTTTTTTTCTTCATCACTACCGGGGAACGTGATAGCCATAAGTTTGTCTAATAATAAAGGAAGTTTAAGTAAGAAAACTAAGGATGATTTGGTGGTTAGATTTGAGATTTTCATTGTTAAGATGCCTTTATTACCTGGCATCAATGGATTACAATTCCGTAGGATTTCAGGTAATGTTTGGCAGTATCAAACGTTTGGTAAGCTTTTTTTTGGTTTTTCAATCAAATTGGTTTCCAAAAAAACAAATTTGAGGCCGATTGGATTCTGATTCATTTTTGGGGTGGTTTGTACAAATATAGCTAAGAGAATTTTACAGGAATTGAAGTTGTAAGAAGGTATAATGAAGAATCAAAAAAAGATGAATGTGAATGAATGAATGGAGGGGAAAGGTTTAGTGAGAGGGCGTTGAAGAAAAGAAAAGAAAAGAAAAGAAGGGAGGGGTAGAGGGAAGGAAGGATAACGGGGTATAGAAAGGAGTTTAGTTGATCACTAGATTTGATTTTCTTTCATCAAGGTTTTTTTTCTTTATCTGTCTCTCTTTCTCTCGCTTTCTTCTTTCAAATTCATCAAAATACATTTCTAAAATCTTTTTTTTTCTATATTTGAAAATTGAAAAATGTCTTTTTGTCTTCTTTTTAATCTTTTTAATCTTTCTTTTTTTGATTCTATTGAGCTTTTGAATATCATTTTTTGAGTTTTTGATTTCTGATTTCCTGATTTGTGTGAATTTTTGATGTGTGTGAATTCTGATGTGTTGAATTTGATGATGATTTATTGTGGTTTTCTTTACATACAAAAAATGGAGAAGTTTTTTTATTTATTTAGTTTGTTTTACTTTTTTTAATTTCATTCTTTGATTTGATTTGATTTGCTTATTATTGATCTGCTTTGCTTTTATTTCTCTATTTTTTATTTCTTTCTTTGATCTTTGCCAAACAAAAAAGTCTTTCTTTCTTTCTTTCTTTATTGTGTAATATGTTTTTGGTTGGTTGTCTCTTTCTTTCTTTTCTTTGCAATGTGATGCTGATTTCTTTGCACATACATATTTTATGATTGTCTTTTATTTTGGTTTTTTTTTCTGGAAATGAATGAAGAAGGATCAATTGAATTATGATTGTTTTAAGATCTCACTATTTATTAGCTATGGTCTTGAGTGAGTGGGCTGGGCATTTGTTTGGATTCTTTTAAAGTTGAGAAAATTGTAACCTATTGATCTCTCTTACTGATTGTGTCAGAGAAATTGTTACTGGAGAGGGCCTTTGTTTGCCTTCAAAGGGAACCCTAGACAAGTTGTTTGACAGATGAGACGCCTTCAAATTTTCTGAGTAGTGGGTAAATGGTCTCCCAAGCTTTTGGCTCAACATTCTCTTCCAAGAAACTATCCATGTCTCTAGATTTTCAACATTCATACAAAATAGGAAGTTCAAAATATGAATCAAGATAGAATTTGAAACTTGTATAAAGGTAGGATGTATACACAAGAAAGAGGTCACATGATCTGGTATCTAGTCATGGGGTGCTCAACTTCATGTAGCCAGTGGCCATACTTGAAAGTGCACCACCTTTACACACTGAACACTTGAGAAGCTGGTGCTGTTCAATGGAAAATTGTCAAGGAACTGTATTTAAGATGCAAATGAACAATTGAGACAAAACTAAATTCCAAAGGGTTGATTTCCTCCTGAGCAATCCGATTGACTGGACCCAGGCAGAAGTGATTCTTAGTGTCAGATGGTATACTTCATAAGACCATCACGGAAGATTTGAGTGGTTGCTTGCAATCATCTGTATACAAAGCCCCCAGCTACTAGGCAGAGGGACCTTGCTGGCTAGCAAGGGGCTTCTCACCCTGGAAAATGGAAGATATCAAAAAATTGTGAGACTGCCCTTGCTGGCTGGCAAGGGGGTTCTTTGAGAAAAAAAAATCAAAAAAAAAAGAATAAAACCAAAATAAAATAAAATTGGCACCCCCTTGCCAGTCAGCAAGGAGGTCCTTCAGGAAAATCAAATCAAAAAAATATTGGGAGCCCCCTTGCCAGCTGGCAAGGGAGTTCCCCAAAGAAAATGAAGAAACAGAAGAGCCCAGAGGGAAGAAACCATGAACTGGGACCATAATGGATTTCTTGATATCAGATGACTCCATGTCACTTGTGCTGGAGCTTATGTCCAGCTGAAGTTACATTGAAGCTTGCTTGATTTCCTTATGAAGTCAGTGGTAGACTCTGGCCTACCAGAGCCCAAGATGGGCGCTGTGAACAGTGAAGACTGCTCAGAGCGCAGGTAAAGACGTTGAAAAGTTGCTTCCGCTTGCATAGTGACAGCCAAGCTTTCTCCAAACCACTTGACAAAGAGGTTGAGTCAAAACAAAGGGTGGAGCGTAGTGGCCATGACAGGTGTTTCACATTTGAGAGCTTTGTGAAGATACTCGACTGTCTTCTCCCTCATCTTGGCAAGCATTGGGTGAATGGCGTTGTTAATGCTGAGAGGTTCAATCTTCTTTTCCAGGCTTATATGCAGCTCTGCGTACTGTGGAATCACCATGGCGCCAGTTGGGCCATCACCCTCCATAAGGTGTGCGATCTTCAGGAAGGGCTTGGATGGCAGACAAAGGAAAGAAATCAACTAGACAAGAAACAGTAAAATAGAATAAAAACAGTCATGTCATAGTAGTAGATACAAGCTCAAAGATCCTAACCCCCAAAACTCACAAGAATGCTGATTATGTTGGTAGGTCAGTGTTCTTTTACCCCTAATCCATTGTGATTGGGACAGGTTCTTCACCCGGAACTTTCCAGGGTCCTGATGAAACCCACTCAATCTTAAAACTGCCTTGATGATGATCCATGTCAGATTTTCCTTCCATGGTGTCCATAGCAGGCAAGCCTTTCTGTCCCAGGTACAGATTTAGGACAGTTGAAGCACAAAGCAGAACACATGAAAATCATGATTGGTGAGTTGAAGAATTCGAACCTGTTTAACAATACCATATTTCTCTCTGTGTTTTTGATATCAATCTATGACTAACCTACCGAAAGATAAAGCTCAAATGTTCTAACTCAAGGTTCACAAAAAGACTTGCATTTCAACAACTGTTCAGAAAGAAAGACAGAGTTCAAAGCATAACAAAAAGAATTTCAACATAAATGAATAATATCAATAAGAATATATTTGAAAAAGATGTGTCAGAGAGATAGATTTACAACATGGGTGTTTCAACGTAAAGAGACTTCACATGAAAAAAACATAAGGACTGTAGAATTTGATAGTATTTAAAAGATGGGGAGTTAGGAGTCCATAATTGAAAAAACAAGTTTGATCAGAATGAACTACAGCACACATCAAAGGGATGATATGAAAAACGAAAAGGTGACGACTTTCAAGAGTGAAAGAACAGGAGCAAAAGAGCTTGAATTGATGTGTTGACTAAAGAAACAAGATTGAGATTCCAAATTACACTACAAAGGTTGGATATAAGACTCAGCATATAGAAGTATTCGAGCGAGTAGAAGATGATAAACTAGATATTGATGAAAATGATGAGGTTGATGTAGTTGATGTTGATGTTGATGTTGATGCTGATCTCTTTCGGTTTAGAACAAGTTGAAACCTCGACATAATTGTCACAGGTTCCTTGAATCCGAAATCGTCTCTTTTTAATCGATTGCCTTTCGTTTTGAGGGATCGGCGAGAAGTTAACAAAGTTGGATGGATAGCTTTAGTATGATCAGTTTGAGTGACAGGTCTGATTTGAATCGAATTCGTTGATTGAGGTAATGTTGGATCAAGACTCGTGGATTCTGATCGAACCATCTTGACTGGATTTGTCTTGAGTAGACAAGATTTGGGCAGAATGAGATTTGAAGTAGGGACCTTCGAGTTTTCGTCAGGCGATTAGATATGTGGGTTTTCTCGGCTTTCTTAATGCGACAGAACAAACAAGGCGATTTTGGCGAAGAAGAGCGCTCTTGTGATGCAATTCCGTATGTGGGTGGTTAGATTGAATTTGAACACTTTTCTACATGCAGTCCTTTTACAGCGGTGGGCCAATTCAGTCCCGAATGATGGATGGCTGATAAGTCGGAATAAGCAGTTTCTAAGTGCACTGTTTGCCTTGGAGATAATTTTTGTGAAGCAGATAGTAATCTGTGCGGAGTTGCAGAAAAGGATAAGGGGTCAGACGATCATCTCATCCTTCTTTGAAGATGGATAGGAAGCTTTCAGATCAAAGGATAGGCTCACGATTCATTCAATGATACGTCAATCACTCAATACTGTGATCAGTGTCCTCACAGCTCAGTCCGTCGAACAAAGAAGCACAGCGTACAATAGATGAACAAAAACAGAAGAAAGGCGAAAGTTTGAAGCTGATCGGAGAAGAATTCGAAACAAAAGGCGGACCTTTCTCGTCCTGTGGCTGCTAAAAATAATCGTTGATGGATCTCTCACCCGACACGGATGGTGATAAGGAATGAGAAAGTATGCAAGGCCAAGACGATTCAGGTGTACACATATTGACACAGGAAACAATACTAAATCCAGCCCGGTGCTTGAAGCTCTGACCGCCCGGAATCACTCTGTATTCACTCTTGATCCCACATGATTTGTATGTGGCTTGACATTCCGGGCGGTCACTTGAATTTGCTTGAAATTTTGTTGATTTCTTGTTGTGACCGCCCGCTCGTATTTTGGCCAATTTGATACGATCGACTTTGACAAGGTGAAAGATATGGTCAATGATTTCAATCAACTTGCTATCACATCTTCGTGAAGATATGTGATCGAGCTGAAATTCCTTTCAACAGACATTCAACGTTTGCCCAAGTCCTGTTGTTAGATCATGTTCAGCTCGATCAAGTGATTAATTCCTTGAGTTGTAACTTTTGTTTGTCCACCACTCACGCGTGTTTGTGGTGCTACATGATAGACATCCCTCATTCATTACTTAGGCTTGGTGTGTACATCTCTTTGATCTCTTCTTGTCAAAATTCAAGTCATTTTTTTGATCATGCCCATTCACAATTGTACCCAGTACTCTGTGGTGTGGTGGTGGCTCGTGATGCGGCTAGCCTATTGATACGAGGATCGTACGTTGCGCCCAAATAGCGCGCTGCTTCCTTGGAGAGGATTGAAAACTTTTTGAGGCCTCTCATGTGCCTTGACCTACATAATCTCAAATTGGCGAAAATACGAGTGGGTGGTCACAACAAGAAATCGATGAATTTTCAAGCATTTTGAAGTGACCGCCCGGAATGTCAAGCCACATACAGATCGTGTGGGATCAAGAGTAAATACAGAGTGATTCCGGGCGGTCAGAGCTTCAAGTAAAAGAGATAGGCGATAAGGTAAGTAAGCTCATGCTCCTGGACTTCGGTTTCCACAATCAGTGATGATGTGGAAGCCGGCGTCCGGAGCTGGAGATACTAT